>CAUYTI010115510.1:0-64712 GCA_963575145.1 Galago senegalensis
CAACTTTAATTCCTTAATGCAGTCTGGAAATGCTATTCCAGCCAAAGCCTTGGTCATGTTAGGCTCACAACCAACCTGGCCACATGGGATTCTGCCTCAGTTTCTTACAAGTATGCCTGCACAAAGTCTTTTCACTGCTCTCTCTCAAAGGGCTGTTTTGGCCAGAGGCATACAGGCATTTCACCTATAATTCTCCAACAATGCCTTTATCCTGAGATCTAGAACATAGTATGAAAATAATAAAAAAATTAAATATGTTTATTTATGCTTAACTTGTCCCACTGTCATATCTGAGTAAAATTTTCCAAACTCAGCATTTTCCGCTGTCTTTCCAAATCTGCTTCTTGTCTGGTGCCATATTGTTCTGTGAGGCCACCGTCCTCCTGTGGCTGCAGCAAGAAGCCTGCCAGGTGTGTTGAACACCCAGGAATCCTCCATACCTCACACATGATGCAGCCTTTGTACTGCCCCCAAGTCCCCTTGTAGCCCAAGCCACCATCAACTCTGACTGTCCAGTGTAAGATCTCCCTGCATGCTTTGGCTGCAGTCCTTCTGCCCCTTTCCAGTGTGTTCCCACATCGCAGAGTGGTCTTTTCCTGATGCAATCTGGTTATGTCATGTCATTCATGAGCTTATGACTCTGTCGTTGCTCCTCAGATTCCCATAGGAAAACACCACAGCCCTTAACACGGCTATAGACACTGCATGTAAGGTTTGGGGCTGTAATGTGGTTTCATGACAGTCTGTGCTGTGGCCCTGGTGACATGCTGCCCAAGCAAGGATGTTCTGTTTATTTCACCGAAAACAGGCATTTGTGTCTGCTCAAATGGCAAACTTGTTATTTTGACAAAATGACCCCCTTGATACCGGAGAGATAAGTTTTTAAATTTTTTTTCAAATAGTATAAAATTTAGCAAAGAATCAAAGAGTTATAGTACAAAAAGGCAAATGAAGATTGGAGCCCCTGGTACCAGTGACACTCTGAAATCTTCTGTTCCAGGAGTACAGGCTGATCTGGGTACATCTGCAGGCTGCTTTTTCAAAGTTTTAGAGACTCTGCAGAGATAAGCTTGAGCTCCTACCCTTAGAAAGGGGAGAATATATTACCAGATTCCATTGATAGCAGGCTTTCTCTTCCTATAGTGGCACTAGTCACATACACAATTAAATAATTAGCTGCTCAGTTAGAGATTTATATCTCCCTTATTCCATAAAAGCAGTTGCCCTGCCTGTCTTGTTGGTTATCTTACTCATGTCACTCATAGAATTTCTTATACATAGTAGACTCCAGATAAGTATCAGCTGAACAAGTGCCCGGCTGTGAATTAATTAACCCACCTCTAATTTCCATCAGTAACTGTGTCCTTCAAAACTATCCAAAGAAATTTAAGTAAGTGTAAACTTCATTTATTTTCTTATTGCCCTACAGTAACTTGCTATTTTAGCCAAAGATGATCTTTCCTAAGCATCCCGCTGACGGCAGAATGCATTGCCTAGATGAGAGAGCAGCACACGTAGAGATGTCATTTCTAGGTGACGTCTGGACTTAACTCAGCACTCTGGTACACATCAACCACAGTTACTGGTGAAGTCAATGGTTTTAAGCCAATGCAATGGACAAGCAGGATGTGGGACTGGATGATGCCCGATGGCAGGTGACTGTGCCCTCTCTAGAATGACACCTGAGCTCCTGTCCAGGGTTCACTGTGTGCTTTTCACTCAGATACTGCAGATGTGAATCTCTCCCGTGGCACCACCTCCTCCACTGACATGCAGCAGAATTTGGGGTCCTGAAAAGGGACTTTGATCTTCACTGCTTGCTTCAGCTCATATCTTAGACGACACTCTCTCTACAGTGCTGTCCAGGACTGTGAGGCCCTAGTGTCACGCTGTCCTACATCACAGATGCTTCATTACTCACCAGGGTCCCCAGGACTGCACCCCTTATATGGACAAGAACATGACGATCCTACTGTCTTACTGTGGTCTTGTCCCTAGAAACCAGAACATGTCTGGCACATGTAGCAGTCCTGACTCTTATTTTGCTGGAAGCCACTATATATTTGCCCCCAGAAAGATGGATTTTCATTGGCTACACAATGAAGATAATAAATCCCAATATCAAGAAAACAACTTGTGGGAAGTGCCTTTGGAACATGATATGAAGTGACAATTTTATTTAATGATATTTAACACAACTCTCGACTTTCCAACCAACCTGTTTCTCAGTCCTTTCTATCCCACAATGTTACCATATTTTGTTTGCTCAAAATAAAAGAGTAGTTTTCAAACACTTTGGTATGAAGATCTCTTTATAATTTTAAGATATATTTAGGACTTCAAAGGGTGTTTGTGTTATGAGTTCTGTATCTCACAGTGACCATATTAGAAATTCTTTAATGTACACACACTTTTCACAGCCAGCTGGAAGACGTGTCATCTCAGGACCCATGACCTGTGTGAGCCCTGCCATAACCTCACGGGAAGATGACCTCAAAAGGGCAAGTCATCCCCTGGTATGACAATGAAATTTGTTTTGACCTGGCAGATCTTGGGGCCTGGGATACATTTTGAAAACCACTGAGAGGAATGATCTTTTCTTCCTTCTCCTTCTTCTTCACTTCTCCATATTTAATCTACCAGCAATGCCGACTGGCTCTGAAAATGCATGCTGCATCTTTGTAATTCATTCAGTTTCGGCTGCTGTCAGTCACGTCATAAAGATCCTGGGCCAGGTCTGGCTCTTAGCATTCTGTGGTGGTCAAATAGGGGCCACTAGAGGTCCCTGCATCCTACTCCCCAGGACGTGTGACTGTCACTGTATGTGGCCAAGAGCATCCTGCAGATGCATTAAAGTTAAGCCCTGGAGATGAGGGGACGATCTTGGACTATCCAGACACTCAGTGTCCTCATAAAGGTCCCATGAGAAGTAGGGAGGAAGACAGAGTGAGAAGAAGGAACAATAGTTACAGAGTGAAAAATAAAGGACGCGGAAGGTCGGGCCACTCCGGGAGCTGAGGATGGAGGTGACCAGGAGAGGATTTTCCCTGAGCCCGGAGGAGCATGGCCCAGGCACACTGTGACCTGACTTCGGACTTCTGACCTCTGAGACTCTAGAACAATATGTTTGGTTTAAGTCTGTAGCAGTTTGTTACAGGGGAAAAGGGGTTTTCAGTATTTAATCAGACCATTTTCCTCCATGACCCCCTTGTGGTGGCTCCTGATTCCCTCTCTGCCCAACCCTGGCACTGCCCAACCCTGGTGCACTGTGGCTCCTCTTTCCCCAATGCTTCCCTTGTTTGCTGCCTGCTGGTCACTGACCTTTCTGCCCCACACGGTCAGCCTGGGCCATCACCCCCATTCTCTGTCCACAGAATGCACCCCTCACCCAAACTCACCCCCTACTTGAGCCCACCCCTCACCTGAGCTCACCTGCACCTGAATTCACTTTCCACCTGACCTCACCCTTACCTGACCTCACCCTCACCTGGGCTCACCCCTCACCTGAGCTCACCCCTCACCTGAGTGCACCCTTCACCTGAGCACACCCCTTACTTGACCTCACCCTCACCTGGGCTCACCCCTCACCTGACCTCACCCTCACCTGGATTCACCCCTCACCCGAGCTCATCCCCCACCTGGGCTCCCCTTACTCTCCACCCTTGGCCCTCCCAGAAGGCCTGGATGGTGAGGTCCTCCGCTTCTTTCCTGACCCTACTGACATCATCCTTAGTCTTAAAAAAACTCATGCCAGTCGTTATCACCACCTGTAATTCTTTTTTAATGGTTTCTGTTACTTATTTTCTGCCCCGCAGAGGTGAGTTCAGAGCGAGCAGGCACCTGCTCTGCTGGGCTGTGTTCACAGACGCCAGGCCCGCGTCGGACACCATGGCTGCTCCCGTAAACGTTTCCTGAAATAATGAGTTAGAATTCTGGCACATTTTCCTTTCTCTTCTCACTCTGCTGATGCTCTAAGTGAGCAGCTCTCCTAGACGATGTGGGAGAGAAGAGAAGTGCTGCGTGTTTCGGCGGCTGGTGATGTTACTGCCATGGACAGCATGGCCGGCTGTGCAGCCCAACCCCGAGCGCCTCCGCCGGGTCTCCAGCTCCTCTACTTGGGCGATTTTGCCCTCCTGGAGCCTGGGGACCCCCTAAGGTGGATGCACCTTGCTTAAACCTGGGTTGAGTTCTTTAAGACCCTGGATGGTGACTCTGTGCCCAGGACACTGGGCAGAAGCTGCCCGCACGCTGCACCTCTGCCCTGAGCGAGTCTCTTCCTGTTCTTGTACTCTTCTCCCATCTTGACGCTGGGAAAGCGCAGAAGAAGTTTGCTGATCACAGTGCCCAGGGGCGAGGTTCGCCGCCCTAGAAGGCACCTGCCATCTGATTGCGCGCGCCTCTCATCCTGTCGCCGGGAGAGACACTGCTAGTTCATCTTACCCTGATCGGAAATGCAGGGTTGTTCTCTGAGCTCATCTGAGACTGTAAACGTTCTCGAAGTTACCCGGGTGTACGTGCCCCACTTCCTCCCTGCTTCACACATTCCCCATTGCCCACAGTTAGCAATGGGGCAGATAAACAAACGTTCACCACAACAGAAAACACAGCCCCCATAAAACATTTTCTGCCACCCACAGAACAGCAAAGGGCACTCCTCATTTCCAGGCAGAGCATTTTGTAAATTGGAAACGTATCAGTGACAATTATCAAGAAATAGTTTTCAAAATGCACTTCTTTCTACAGAGCGTAGCAATTCTTCTTTCAAAAAGACATTAACCAAAAGCAATGCTCAGAAATGTCATTTGGAGCATGCAATTGAATTAATTTATTTGTTTTATGATATTTTGCAGTTAGTCATGTAAGAGCCTTTCACTTATTTTTTTTCTTCTGCTCATTTAGATAATGCTTTAACCGCCATAAATCCCAGCTATGGTGGCAAAGACACCGCAAGGGAATACCAAGGTCCTCCGAATACGGCGGGGCAACAGCATGCTGGCCCCGCTGGTCATTGTACCTTTTAATCTAATCTCTTGGCTTCACTCCAGATGGGAAGTCTTCTCTTTTTCCAGGTAAACTACTGTTGTGTGATTAATTTTGCAGATGAAATAATGGAGGAAATCCTGTTATAAACTTATTATTAGAGGAAAGCATAGAAAATCTCAGTGGAGGAGTACTTAAAAAAATGCGAATTAAATGCCTAAGTTCTAACCAGTGATTTAAATGTGTTGCTGCTGAAATGAGTGGAATTATGTCCAGTGCTGCTCAGAGTGCCTTGGTTCTTGGGACAGGGAAAATGAAAATACATTATTTTAAAAAACACTTAAGACTCCCCCCGCCCCCGACACATGCAATGTGATTGTACTAAATCCAGTATGCTGAGCTACGTAGCCTTCTTATGCATGGGTCAACCGTTTGGGGATATTAATCTGATTTACGTTATTCAAATGTTCAATAGCAACATGTGAAACTATTGTGCTGATTATTTCACATGCAAAAATAGCAAATGGTGGTGTGGTTACACATATGGAATTCCAGACTTCTTTTGACATTAAGAAATATCTGCTCATTCCTTACTCCACATCGTTTTTTATTTACATCTTGCATTTTGGAACCCAGAAATGTAAGGGAATATGAATTCCTTAACTTTATATTTAACTCTTGAAAATTCTATCTCATGGACACAGCCTGCTTAGTGCTTTAACTGAGCTTGTCTTTCTTTGCCTGTGCTGCTAAGTTACTGTTCTCTACGTCCATCCAGGTTTTTCATACGCTGTGTCGTAAAGGAAGAAAGGTTCTCCCACAATTGTCCATCCACTGTTTACAAGTCCAATGCCAGGAGAAGAGCAGGCCAAGTCCTCTTTTTACAGGAAGCCCTGGCACCCTATACTTCTCTTTTGCTATTAGAAATTACACTTCAGGATCATCTGCCTGTGATGAATTTATGAGTTTGGACAATTGAGTTCCAGAATTCATCATAGGAAAAGTGTTCTATACCTCACTGCTGAATCTCGCTATGGTCCCCGTCAGGGTACTTCCCTTGGGAAGCTGGGCACTGACCCAGCGTCGAGTCCACCTTCAAAGCAATTTTAGGACTCTTTTTCTGGCATGGTCATCAGAGCGGTCATTATACAAAGTCTGACAATTAAGTTTGAGAACTCATCTACCAAAAGTACTATACTTCATTGCTGCCTGTCACTAAAGTAACCTTCAAAGTACTCGCCTAGGCCATCTGGTGGCTGCAGTGATATTCAGCAATAGCTGTGTAACAATTTTTTCGCAGCAAGTTCTCAAACTTCATCTTTCTGGTCCATAATTTCCAGGGAGCCTGGACCATTCAGCTTCACTGTGTCACTCTGGCCCTAGACCAGACCTCAGCACTTCCGTCTGCATCATGGCTTGCTGTCTGCAGTTCTGCCCACCCAACAAATACCTACTGTCTCTGACATGCCAGACATGACTCTTGATAGTGGGGATTTAGCGGTGAACAGAACAGACAAAAAGCCCAGCCTTCATGAGCTTGGCATTTTAATGAAAGTTGTTACTGCTGTCTTAATACTTCTTCAAGTTTCTTAGCTGGGAACATTTATCTTAAATTATCACATTCCCTTGCCAGTTGATCTATATTTTTCCACCTAAATTTCAAAATAAGATATCTGAGTTCCTCAAAAGATCAACTTACAATTTTAATTAAGAGAATATTGAACTTCTAGGTTAATTTGGAGGAAACCCATGTTTCTATGTGTCATCTCACTGATTTATTGAGATTTTTAGGACCTTCCACTCAGATCTTTTGTGCCCTTGCATCCATCTGATAATTACTGTACATTATATGTTGTATTGTGAATATTTCATTTTCTACCTTTCCCTAGACAAATTGCGCAATTATTTGTGGTTTATTCAGTCATTTGATAAATTTGTTCAACTCATTAGTTACTGCACTTTGCCTGGGGATTGTACTTGTTGTGCTGTGTAAATGAGGCTATGGTCTGCTAATACTGTATTCCTTTTTCTGTTTTTTAAAATCGTTACTCTGCTGGGGCTTTTGTCTTTATTTCTGACATTTGTGAGGAAGTCTGTTCTCTGTTGAACAGTGAACTTGCATGCTTGTCTTTTCTCATTGTGTGATGGTTGTTGTAGATGTTTAATACACTATTTTTACTTAGTTGAGAAAGTCCTCCTTTAGTCCCAAGTTGCTGAGAGTTTTAAAAAATTGTAAGTGCATATTGGACATTATCAAATGCTTCTTCTGAATCTACTCAGATAATTACATGATTTTTTTCCCTTAAGTCTGACAAATTGCATTGATAGATTATTTATTACTGAATTATTCTTCCGTTTGTAGACTCGAGCAGAATCTGTTTCATACACTTTTTAATTTGACAGACAGTATTTTATTTGTGTCTGCATATGTAAGTAAAACAGGATTTTCAGAAGATAAGTTCATTAAAAATTGTGAGGATGTGCAATGCATTTCTTGTTCAGTTACACTATTCGGTTAACCTACTTTTTGCTCTTATAAAATAAATGCAATTTTCCTTTATACATATCTTGGAAATTCATGTGTGTGACTCTTGAAGAACACTTTCTTGGCAATAAAATCGTGGGATAAAATTATATACATTTTAAATTTTATAAATACAACCAAAATTGCCTACAGAATGTTTCACACTCCTACCAACACTTTTCCAGTCTTAAATATCATTATTGTTTTGACTAGCATTTGTTGTATTTAGAGTGGGATCAAGCATTTATTTAGCTTTGACATGTGTTATTTTCTAAATGTGTCTATTCATATAATTGGCTTCTCCATGAATTAATCGCTTCTTCATGATATGTATCCACTTTTTATGAATTGAGAAATTCGGTTCCTTCTGTCCCTAGTAGTTCCTCATTGAAAATTTAACTTAAATAATCAGATTCCCTTTTAATTTGTTAATGTCAAATATTTATAAATTCAAACCTATCCATTTTTTGTTACTTGTTTTTATTCTTGTTTAGACCTTTCCACCTTGAAATTATTAAATAAATCACACCTGCAGGGTGGCAACCTGTGGCTCAAAGGAGTAGGGGGTCAGCCCCATCTACCAGAGGCGGTGTGTTCAAACCCAGCCCCTGACAAAAACTGCAAAAAAAGAAAAAGAAAAAAACACACATACACGTGCTTGTTTCTAAAGCAGCTAAAGTTTTATTTTTTAATATTTAAACTTTTGATCAGACTGGACTCTGTTTTATTAAGTAATAAATTGCAGGTTAAGCTTTGTTTATTTTCAAATAGCTATCCAGTTATCTCAAATTAGTTTATGAAACATAATTCTTCTATTCACGCAAAGTAAAATTTTATCATACTGTGAAATTTCTGCATTTCATTGTGTCTATTTGCCAATTATTTATTTTTTCTTTATAAAAATGGGGTAATTTTGGTAGCATGGTAACAGGTTTAACCTGTGGAAGTGCTGGCCCACAGGTGTTACCCAGGTGAGGAGTGGTATCATCTTTCCAGGCTGCTCTTAGCCTGCTAGTGTACTGTTCAGATACTGGGTCTAAACACAGTCATGGAGTTTATCAACATGGGTTAATGGCTAATTTGGCTGGAAGGTGCGGGCACTGACCTGTAAATACCTTGGCTTACAAAAGTGTCCAAGACATTGATCTATGATGCACAAGTTGGTTTGTAGCTCAGTGACACAGACCTAAAGCACTAGGATGGGGGCTTGGATTAAGAAGTAGAGTTCCCACTTCTGGCACCATTAGTGGCAGTAATTTCTAGGTCATAGTTACTTCCTCTTTAACCCCTCTCCTTGGAGAGATAGCTCAGACAACTCACCTAATGTGATGGACCTACCCTCATTACCAAACCCACAGTGTAATGCCTGGACATCACTGAACAATAGCAGACTATCCCCAGCTGAAAGAATGTCCCTCTGCATGGTCAGTCCCATCATCTATGACCTCCAACACTGAGCACAAGTGCAAGAGGGTTAACTGCGTCCTCACTCTTACACTTGAAGACTGTCACTGAAGGTGTCACTATACCTTACATTTCCTTGTTCTCTACCTAGGGAAGGGACATTTCAAACCTTTGTTTTCTCAGTTAAACATCCCTTCTGTACCATCCCCTCCCAGTCTGGGCCACCCTCCTGCAGTGATCCGTTTCTCTCTGGTGCCTCCCCCTCCCGGCCCACACATGGTTGCCTGGACCTCTGGCTTCAGTGCACCCCATCTGGTCCATTCTACACTAACGTTAAGAGTCATTTTCTCCATCTCCAGGTTAATCATCACTGTCTTTCTAAGAACACTTGAGGGCTTACAAGGGCCACTTACATTAAATCGAAACCTCTTGTACTAAACCCAACACCTTGTGTACTTGGCTTCAATCAACCGCTTGCTTCTTTTGCTCTATTTCAGCTACTAGTCTCTGTTTTTGATAAAAAACCAATTCACTTTATACATAGTAACTGTTAATTCCTACTTCAGAGTGGTCCCCTCTATTCTTTCCTCTCCTCTCCTCCAAGCTTCCCTCCAAGCTTTACTTAACTTTTGTAATGTTTATCATTTCCACTTTCCCTTGATGCCCATTTCCACAAATTCTTTCTGCAAGCATCTACTCATTCTTTATTTTTCATTTATTTATTGTCATTTGGCAATAGTAGATCCCAGGGGAAAGGCTGACCTTAGATGGTCGTAATGGAAAATGATACTAAAGACATTAACCGAGAGAATGCCTTCTCTTGCTCATCTTCTGCGAAAACAATGGTTCTCAACCTTCCTAAGGCCCCGGCCCTTTAATACAGTTCCTGTGGGTTGCGACTCACAGGTTGAGAACTGCTGTACTAAAAAGAAGAGGACTTTGCCACTTCATATTGTGATTTGAGAATTATATGAATTACATATACAGTTGGGTTTTCATACCCCTGCATTTACCCAACTTCAGATATAAAATATTAAAAATAAAATGGACGGTGGCATTTGTACTGAGCAGGATAGTTTTGTTTTTCATGTCATTTTTTACTTTACAATACAGTATAACAACTATTTACATAGCATTTACATGATAATATTAAACTGGAGATGATTTAAAGTATAGAGGAGGCTGTGCGTAGGTTATATGCAAATACTAGGTTATTTTATAGCAGGGATTGGAGCATTTGTGACTTTTGTATCCATAAAAGTCCTATAACAAGGGATACAGATACAAAAATTAGATGACTAATTTGCATGTTAGAGCATACACATGGAGTAATTACAACATATCTCTCTGTCTGTACCAAGATGCCTATATTGATCATCTATTTATCAGTGTCTTTATTGATTCCCTCGATGTCATTTATTTCTTTAGCTATTGCCACCATTATGTCTCCAAAGTCCAGCCCAAGTCATAGAGATAGTACCTGTTTACTTGATACTTTTCAAGTCAGCATTTACTCATGATGACTTGTAATACAGTAGACCCTCTACAGTTGACCATATCCCTCCCATTGACCACTTCCTTAAGTTGCCCTGAATTTTATAGGCTGGACATGCACACATGTACGTGTCAGTACAGGAGGCCTAGTTCCTTATATTGACCACCTCCATATGTTGACCAGTTTGTTATAGTCCCTTGGGTGGGCAACTTATAGAGGTTCTTCTGTGTACCTATGTGATTCCTATGGTAGTATTCTTTATACATAGGGAATCTGATAAATGTATAGAATATACCTGAATAATATTTAAATGCAGATTGCTACAAATGAAAACTTTCCACTGTGTCAGGTGCTCAAACTAGTGGGTTGCAACTCTGATACTGATAGATAAATGTCTCTAGCAATAATTAGCAAGAAAATTATAAGTACTTAAAATTTTTTACTTAATGCAGTGCCATTATTTAAAAACCAAGTTATTTTTTTCAACCACTATTGTATTTTGCATTTATCAATATGCTGACCCTTGAATATATTAGGAATAAAATCATTTGATAAAGAAAAATGTATCATTATGTTCAAACTTTTTTTATGTTTAAGCTTTAAATGAGACTGATGAAATGGCACTTAAAACTGTATTATTTAATTCTTCTGAAGATAACTATTTAGACTTAATTTCCAAGTATTTCTAAATTAAGCTTTTTAAATCATGTCAACAGGAAGGCGAATAACTTTCTATTTGATTTTTTAAATATAATCTTCTATGAAGAATCTGAGGCTGTTTGGAGTATTTTTCTAAGTGAAAGCAAACTTCTAAGTAATTAAAAAATAAAAATATGAAATAAAAATAGTCAAATACATAAAAATATGCATGTTATAACATCTAAAGACTTTTACAAGTACAGCCAATAAAAAGGAGGCCATCATGTATCTTGTCATTGATAGAAATGTGATTTTTTTTAAAAGACAGGAGGGTACAATGTCTTCTTAGATTCCCTGACACCCTGAAATGTCTGCCTTGTGTATAATCACAAGGGGAAATAACTCTTCTGCTTCATTTCTGTTTTAAGACATATTTGTTGTTTTTAAAATAATTTTTATATAACCACTCTCCCAAGCAAAAAAAAAGTATGTTGATAATCTTTTAAATGAAGTTTACCTTTACCATGAAGTCTCTGGAAGTGTCAATAGGTATTCCTCACTTTTGGAAGGTCCAAGAAACTGTTCTTTCATGATCAATTTCTAAAATTCAATTAAAATATTGTAAAATTCCATAGCAGATGAACCAAGTCTAGAAGTTACTTAACTGTTTGTTATTTTGAAAGTCATAAATTTCTTCAATCTCTGAGTAAGACATTTTTGAAAACACACTGAGATTATTAGATTTTAAACGGATATTTATTTATTTTTAAATACTGAATATCAACATTTGGAAATGTAGGAGCATTCTAGCCCTATTCATAAAAACTGGTGCTTTTTTACTCCATTCTTACTCCAATTTTTGATGGCTTTTTGCTGACTGAATACATTTGAAGAGACAACCATTAGCTGACTTCCACACTCTTTAAAATATTATTAATCTTAGACAGTTGCTGTGGTCACGCTTTAACTATCAATCAATGTTGATGATCACAAGACTTGAGTAGTGCAATTTATAATGAATAAAAACCACCTACAAATCACCAGGGTAAGTCAAACAAGGAACAGAGGACACTAAACACAGATGGTATTTAACTCCCCCCGCAGCCAGTGCGTCCTACTGTATGATTCAGGAATAGGTCAGTGCTGGTATTTCTAATATATACGGTATATCACGCTAATATAGGTAGTTTGTGGACCACGGGTTTTCAGAAACATTAAAGTTATCTAAGAAATTTTCTTTTCAACTTTGCCATCAATCTTCCTTGCCAAGCAAACAGATGTTTATAATTATTCCCACACATTTGCCTGAACTATATCGTCATGCTAAGTACACAGAGCTTTTTAATAATCACTCAACAGCCTCCATGTTGTCAGGGATTCTCTGGAAAGATTCTCTTCCTCAGTAGCATTACTGCATGATTTTAAACATAAAAGACAAAAGTCTCAATTTAAGAAAATTAGTCCAATTAAAATGTAAACAAGTACGTGTTACAATAGAATGCTGCTACACATGTGCATTCTTTTTTTCTTTCTAAGCAGCTGACAATATTTTGCACACCCTCAGGTGAATTTGCAGCGGTGAGAGGAAATTGGAATCCTCCCAGCCTTCTCCAGCCCTTCCCAGAGGGGAACTGTGGGTCAGAGCAGTGATTTGCTGACCAGGAGAGTCAGCACAATGGTGGCTCTCAGCCAGTCAGAGATTTCCGGTCAGGAGGAAGTTCACGTTTAAAAGGCAAAGTCCTCGGAGAATGGCTAGGTTTGTTAAAAAATAATGTTTTTTTCTTTGCTTTATTTCTTTCTTTACACAAAAATTCAGTCCATAGATAACTACCGATCCATTAGTTTCAATTTGGTGAAATCCCAATGTTTTGAAGCACTCAGTAATAAGCAATCACTGAGCGAAATAACGTAATGCTGAATTATGAAAGTGACAGGCAAAATAATACAGTGATAGAGAGGCAAGAGGATTTTACACAGGGCGCATATGAAAATGCACAGAGCTAAAAAGCAAAAGTAGCTCTCATTTACTTAAGAGAAAGTGTGTGCGGTTTATTTTGTATACATTATTTAATTAGCCTCAAAAGGGTTTCATGAAATATGTATAATTATCCCCATTTTCAGAACAAGAAAACTGAAACATAAATAGATTAAGCAACGCGCTCCGGTATGCATGGGAGATTGTGTTAACTGCAGGCGCAGGTCCAGCACTGTGGCTCCAGAGCACCCGTCCTCCACGTGGGCAGTGCTCCCCAGGGACCCCATATTCCATGCACTCTTCTCACTGCTGGAGCAGTTTTCTTCATTTTCCAGGTGATACAGTGAAGCTGAGAGAGATGTAGTGACTTGTCTAAGGCCAAAGACACTGCTGAGAGGGCAGGCACGTGTCCAAGCGCAGAGTTGGCTGCACACCTGTTCTGAACCCTGGCACGTTCTGCTAATTCTACACTAGGTCAAGCTCTGTGTGGAGGATGGAAAGAAGAAATCAGATCCTCCCAACACATGCTACCCCAGGGCACTGCCTCTTGTTTGACTAGTTGTTCAGGCCACACCTCTCTCGTTACAGAAGCTGAAGGTTGGTCACGGTTTTGTTTTGTCATTAACTGATTAGAGAGCTTATCAAATAAAAGAAGCACTGCTGGTGGCAATCCCAGTGCAAACTGACCAGCTGGGAGAATGAGGGTATCTTATAAGTTTTCAACTTCAGACTGATGAGTTCCTGGACTCAGTCAGTTTAGAATAGTGAAAATTGTAGGGAAGGTAAAACCGAAGCCACAAATTATGTGTGTAAAGGAAGTTGGCTAATTAATGCAGATTTTTGTTGGCTGGCATTTTGAAAGCCCAGTAGCAATCTTTGTGTACCCTTAGAGAATGTGATTGTAAACTTGGTTTTAATCACATGTGTTAGCAGTCTGGTTAAAAAAAGAATTAACTAAATCATTTACAAATGATAAATTATAGAGGTACACTGGCACGCCTGAGTGATGCTTCTGCTGCCAGAGACATCAGGAATACGAAGTCTGGGCTTCTGCAGGAGTTAGTGCTTCATGTAGAAGACCTATGTTTACATGTCCATGTCTAGCTCCTGGAGAACCACGAGTCTGTACTCTGCTAAACAGAAACCTGGGCTAGGAGGCCAGAGACCAGTTTTTGAGGTTTCTTCAACCAGTGAAGGTGGAAATCAATTGTTCATTTAGGCCACAAATATTGATGAATACTATCAGGTAAACTGCTATGGACGCTGAAGATGCTGAGCTCTGGGACAGGTACATTGCTGGAGACCTGGACGGTCCATAAAGGGGTCAGTACTGACCATTAACAAGTAGAACTTGTAGCATCTACAAGATGACAAATCTTTAAAAACATGAGCAATTTTTAAAATTCCACATACATAGGGAAGTATCTTTTCATTTTTCTTGTCTGTAACACTAACCAAACACAATGCTTGCACTACACAGTAGATTCCCCAAACTTGCATTTGTATAATTTACGTAAATTCCTATTTGCCTGTATTTTTTAAATTTCAGAAGTGCAAGATATATGTTAAGTAAAATTAAAACAAAATTCCACCCTTTCTATTAGTGGTGATTTTGTTTCAAATGGAAAATGCTAGAAAATTCAATAAATTTGGGGTTGAAACCAATTTTCAAGATGAGTCATTGGGGAGGTAGAAAGACATACTTTGAACTCGGTGAGGTGTGTCTGGAGGAGAAGTCTCCAGCCACGTGAACCATACAACCTGGCTTTGCTTGAGTAAGAAGGTTCTGCAACCAGGTTACCTCATCCGCATGGAGTGTTGACAAAGTGAAAAACCTGCCACAGGAAGCCAAGAGGCAATTTATTTGACAAATTTGTACATTTGGAACATCAGTAAGAATTAGTAATCTTATAAATAGCACAGTGGTAACTCACATCATTTCTTTTCCGTGTAACTTTCCCCTCTGTGCGATCTGCAGACCTGTAGACCTGTCCCCGCCTCCCCACATGCACACAACTTCCCTGGTGGCATCTACCTTTCTGGCTTTGGTTCAGCATTCACCAGAAGTCACACTCCTCTCCTCTCAGAAATGGAGTGCTGGTCAGCAACAATATAGAGAAACAGGAAAATGTTCTGGAAAAGCCCTTGGTTTGGCTCAGAAGTTCCCACAAATAAAACATCCATCACCTTGGTTAATTCTTAAACCCAAATATGTTGAATAAGGGAAAAAAAGAGCACGTGTTACTTGACCCACTTTTGACTGAGCTTCTTTTGAGGTTACAGCTGACAGAGCATCGTGCCAAATATTTTGTCCTGTTTCTCTCCCATTCCCAAACTTTTGCTTCCCTTTATTTTCTTAGCACTCCTTAGCCTTGGGGGTGGGAGTTACTCGTAGATATCTGTCTACCCCGTTGCCTTCCTTCCTTTCTTCCTTCCCTCCTTCCAACACTATAAGAATTTATTTTTGTTATGTGAAAAGGTTGTAATTGTGTGCCTGAGTGACAGGACACCACTTATCCAATGGTCCAATAACCTCTAGTTCCCAGTGTCCCACCCCCTCTGCCATGTCATAACTCACTTCCGTGTGTGTGTGTGAGGCTGTGGATATGTACAGGTTTATGTATTTTTTCCCCCAGAGGTATTTTAATTTAATTAAATGAAGAAAATTTGCAACATCTTTTTTTCTAGGCAAGTTATCATACTTTATAAATACCTTCTATTTACCAAAACAAACCCATGTCATTTTCATAATAATTATCTTTCAAGGAAGAAAAAAATGTTATGGCCACTAATCTTGATGAGGTCCATGTTATTGATCAGCTCATTATTTATTTTTCAGTCAATTTCCAGTTTGAGTACAAAAAAGAAGAAATTGATTTGGCTGAATTTTCCCTTAAATTTCTAGAAATACTCATGAATTCTCATCACTCAGATCTGTGCTGAGCCTGACCACAGATTCAGAAGACAGTTCTGTAAATGTCATATGTGAAAAAATATCTCATTTTTTCATTGTCAGCCTTTCTAAAGTTTACCCACAGCATCAGTTTCATCTGCCATTGTGAGAAGCAGAAAGCCCTGATTCCTGTCTTTGATAAGACAGAAGCCCCTGTTTCTAGGTGTTTGGATGGATTCTGGGGAACAGTGTCTTCTCTTAGTGTCATTTATCTTGATGATGTGTTCGTCCTCCCAGGTAATGGCCTTTCTGACAAACATCCCGGAATACAAACAGATTGTAGCTGTGCTCCCCTTTGCAGGGAATTTCTGTGTCCATAGAATTTCATCCTAAGCCTTAAATTAATATTTTATGAAAATAAATATCTTATGAAAAGCCTTTCAAGAAAATTAATAATCATCCTTCAGATTTCAGCTAACCAGACTCATAAACTTGTTTATTCTGTTGCTCCTTAAGCATCTGTCTTTAGGCCTAATTTATCTGAAACCCAGCCATACTCTTGTCATCTTCAGCCTCTTTGAAACTTCCCTGCCCATATGGTGGCTTGAGATATCAACTGTGATACCAGAATTTCAGGTTCTTGGTCCCAGTGATGGACCATGGACCAGTGGAAAGACAGGATTTATTCACAGGAACAAAGAATACAAAACCCAAAACTCCTGGCAGAGAGAACCCACGTGGGGGAACAAACTCTCTGGTTCCCTTTCTGAAGTCTGTCCCAGGGCTCTCTGCTCAGGGGTATATATTGCCGCAGGGAGTTATTTTGTGGGAACTCAATGTTGACTTTTAGGGCATAGGTCTTCTAAAGTTACTGCCCAGCTGTCCTTTTAGCAGCAGGCCGGAACCCTTAGGCCTTGGAAACTTACATGAAATTGACTAGGCTGTGAAATGGACCAGCCCTAGAAAAGGTGGGGTTTCCCCTTCCTGCACCTGAAGGCCTCCCAATGGTGCCTGGACAACCCCCCCCCCCCCCCCGCAGTTGTCTGGCCCCTCTGGCTACTGGAGCCTCCCAGGGCTTCCCTGCCTACCTCCAACCCTCTGGTTCCACTGAGGCCTGCTGCTGCTCTGACACCACCAGGGCTAAGGCAGCAGGTCTTGGCACCACCTGTTCTATATCAACTGCATGTTCCTCATCCTGCTGACCCCAAACCCAATACACCCACAGCTGTTGGCCATAACAGAACCTAAGGGCCAACACCAGAGTCCCATGAATAAGCTCCTCCTTTGAGCATGTTTTCTTTAAAATATCAGATTCCCCAACCCCCATGGGATAGCCTAAAGGAACCCAGAGACCTTAACCTGTAGTCCCACCATTTGGTTTCCTCTCTCGCTCCTCCCTCTACTTGCTAGCTAAGCGTCTTTCTGCTCTGGACTTCCTCTTGGCCTCCCGTCCTCACTGCTGGCCCTCTGACCTGTGAGTAATAAATTGCTTCTACTTCATGTGTTCTGGTTTCATGTCCTCGCTGTGTCTGTTGTGTCTCATCTGGACACACACCTGAACCTCACCCCCAGTCAGAGCTCTCCTACAGATCAGACCACTGTCAGAAGGGAGACCTCAAGCCCAAATTAGGAAGAACTCACAACAATATGAGCTCAAGGACATCCAAGTACCTAATTTTTCCATGTAAAACATAACTTGAAGTTCTTTTGTCTTCACTAGAGTTTGAATTCTCTCAAGTCTGCCTTTAAAACAGCTGCAGAGGGCTCAGCACCTGGGGCTCAAGCAGCTAAGGTGCCAGCCATATACACCTGAGCTGGCAGGTTTGAATCCAGCCTAGCCTCGCCAAACAACAATGATGGCTGCAACCAAAATATAGCCGGGCATTGTGGTGGGCACCTGTGGTCCCAGCTACTTGGGAGGTGGAGGCAGGTGACTGGCTTAAGTCCAGGAGTTGGAGGTTGCTGTGAGCTGTGAACTCATAGCACTCTACCCAGGGCAACAGCTTGAGGCTCTGTCTCAAACAAACAAAAAGCTGCAGAATGCTCTGCATCTCTTATTCTTACTGGAGTGAAGTATTGTTCAGATCACACTGGCTGGCAAATGTTCTAGGAGTGTGATGTAAATGTTCTTCCTGGAAACAACCGATCCATTTCTGCTAGACTTTAAATTATACTTCCAGTCCTTTCTCCTCGCTCATTTGATAATGTATCTCTCCTCACTTTCTTCTATTCATTAATTTTTTTCTCTACTATTATTTATCATTATGGTCTATGACTGTTGTTTAACTCTCTAAGGCTATTTATACCATTTGCATGAATAATGCTACCTAAAATAAAATAGTGCCATACCATAGATTAAGGAAACTCACTTTCTAATACATGATTAATAGTAAGTGGCTACTCTTCCCATAATAAATTAACACGAAATGTGCTTAATCATATGTTATGGGGATACGTGATGCATAAATAATTTTCTTTGCTTCACTTTAGTCCACATTTTATGCCAAGTTGCATTCTCATCTATAAAATGCTTTTAAATTGTTCCTAGGTAATCCAGACCACATAATACTTATTTGAAGAAAAAAAATTTAATATTTTAATATTAAATGTTAGATCTAAATAGCAATAAATAAGAGTTAATAGGATTTAGTGTCCTTCTAATTATCTTGATCATTTCTAGGCAAGCAATTTTCTCATAAATCAAAGCATAGTTTTAATAAGAAAAAGTTGGTGTGAAATATTAAGTGAAGATGTGAACTTAAGCTTAAGCTCCAGTTTAATGTGTGAATGTCAACAGTTACTCCACTTCCCAGAGTGTGGGTGACTTGGTAAAATGGGAGTAGTGCTGTGTCCTTCCCGCCCACCTGGTGAGACTGCCACTAAGTGTCCAGTATTCCTTTAGACCATTTGGTATGTTTAAAAACACATATACATGCAGAGTGCAATAATAATTGATCCCAAGCCTTGCTCAAAAACAAATGCACATTCACTGATGTTTACCTACACATCCTCTGAGCCACAGGAAACACATGTCGCTCTACAATATAATTAGTAAAAGTTCAGGGCTGTGGCCTTGCTGCTGGGCTCCCCTCTTCCTCTTCCCAGGCCCCTTGTTCTGTCAGCTGCTAGCAGCAGGCTCTGCACACAGTAAATATTTGCTAACTTTCGGGAGGCTCTGAACACAGTCAATATTTGCCAGCTTGGTTTGATTTGTATTGGTTCCTACAATTTTTTTTGGTCTTCTCACCTTTCCAAGCCACCCATGGTGCCACCTTAGCAGCCCCTGGAAACTCTATCATAGGTTGGAAGTCCCTCCCTGCCTGTCCATCTCATCTGCTGTGATCCCAGTTACCATCAGCTGAGTCATTACAGTTTAAATCCACAATGGTTACCACTTCTGTAGAATGTGTAGGCAACACTCAAGCTTTCTGTAGCTAGACTCCTACACATTCTAAAGCTATTATAAAATCCTCTCACGGACTGAATTAGGTCTTTCACATTAAATACTGGTGATTTTCAAAGTAACCATATATGTTGGTAGAAATTGTTAAGTAATGTCCCAGGGAAAATAGCGGAGGCTTCCCAGAGACTGGGCAGATTTTCTGTGAATGGTTATACCCTTGGGACCCAGCCTCCACCCCAAGACTGTCTTCTTATCCCTTCTGTTGGTCAGGACAGGCTGTGTTTGTACAATGGTAGTACACAACCCAGGCCTCAGATCTTTTACCTATAAGGCTCAACTTCTCACTCCTACCATCCAGTTTGTGGTGGGGGAAGGAAGGAGGGAAGTCATCAGTGGGAACTCTTTCCAACATGGTCATTCCAGGCCCAGCATGGGGTAAACTCCATTCTCAGAGCATCACCATTCCACATGACAGAGGAGGGAGAGGCTAGTGAAACACATGGACCCTGTCCTTGTCTTGGGCAGAAATGACAACCACCACACCTCCACCCAGAATTCTTGGCAAGAACTAATGACATGCCACCCAACTGCTAGAAGACTGGTGGTCTCCTAGGTGCCCAGTAAAGAACGGAGAACTGGATATGGGAATGCTGCTGTGATTTACACCCCCCCCCCACTGACTCCAGCTCATGCAGGGGGAGTACAACCAGAAACGCCAGTGTATTGCCTCATCTGTTCTCACTTCACCACCGTCCTCACATTCAGCTCCTCCATGGAGGAGCTGGATGAGGGCTAGCAGAGCAGCCAGCACTGCCACACATGTTCATATGTGGTCTGTGCCCATGACGTGATGACCTCAGAAGCCGATAGACTCTCGTAGGTTGCTCTTGGGATGCTATACCCAGGTTTGCAAAGGCAGCATAGACCCTTGTCTTCTATTGTTTCCAGTGACAACTGCTTTTTATATGGGAGGTGAAAATGATGCTTTCCTTGCTTTCTCCTGGAAACCCTAGAAAGGTTTTTGAACAGGTATATGGAAGGAAGGGGGAATTTCCTACTTGGACTTCCCCAGTGTTCAGGGACACAGGGAGTTTGAATGGTCGTGAAGTTTCTTTCTCACTCATGTTGATGCCTAAGCTTGGGCACAGTGATGGTCCTCTCAACGGCTGCACATTTTCCCATGTGTGACAATGACTTCCTCTGATGCTGACTTTTGAGACTGTGGCTTTCTAATACCTTGGCAGCAGGATGTTTTTAGAAAGTAAAATTAGGCCTATATATTGCCATTTTAGCTTCGAACTGTGTTTTAACCCAAATAATTCGAAATAAGTAGCAATTTCGGGCTTGCCTATTTACATCTTGGAGTGAGAACCTAAAACTTAATTCATAGTATTTATGACCTTGTGTAGTTATTCCCCTCAAATAATCCAAAAATAAAATGGTTCTATTTTGCTTAGATATATAGAAATATCTTAAGGCCAGACACCGGCTGAATGGGGCTGATTTATCTGCAAGTGGAGGCCGGCCTCTGGCCTGTACACATGAACAACATTTTTAGTTTTTGTCCCAAGAGAGATTTTCTCAACTTTCAAACTTCTTAAGGTTTTGAATCTTGGCGGGGACAAAGGTTCTTTCAGCATTTACAGATTAACTAAGTTGAAAGGGAACAGAGAAATAAAAAATTCATAGCAGGGAGCATTAACACGAAGCAGCCCCCAGTCAGGTCCCTTCAGGACATGTTTTCTCGGTAACCACGTCTATGTGCTGAAAATATATTTAACTGTCTCATTGTCTCCTGTGTTTCACATATAAAGGCCAAAAGCTAGAACTATGCTGATTCTTTGCCTAGGTAAACAGTAGGTTCTTCTGTAATTCTAAACATATCATTCCTACACTTAGCAGGGTGGGCAGCAGGACTTGGACTCCTCCTGGGGACTGTGCCTCCATCAGAGCAGGGAGCCTCAGGCCACAGGGGGACGGAGCCGTGACAAACACACGTGGAGGGAGCGGACGGCAGACCAATAGGGCAGGAGTTTGTGACTGGAATAATATTGATTTTTTTTCATCCTTCTATAGTTTCAAGTTTTAAAAATTAATGCTTTTAATTTTCTTTTCAAGTTTAAAATTTTAATAGCTTCCTAAGATAGTGAATAGTGCAAGTACAGGATAAAGACATTTTAACAGGAACATTTTAAAGTATTTTCATTATTCAAAAGAAAATCTGAAAGAACTAAAATGCTAGTGTTGACAGCAAGTCAAACTTACGGGGTTCTCGTGAGCACCTTAATTCAGGGGTGTTGCAAACTGTGTGTGAACAGCCTGCCTGCAGGCCATGCTCCATCTCTTAGAAGACGATCTCCCAGCCTTCCTCAGCGATCTTTTTTAACTCAGTATTAATTTTAAGAAATAATGCCACCAGTAGCCGCAGGATGACTTCCAGAAATACTTTCCTTTCAACATGAATTTGTTCTATTCTCCTTAAGATTCCGGAATATTTTCTACAGTTTCCTGAAAGGAATGAAGTTATTTTTCTTAGGCAAGGTTGCTGTAGCATATGATTCCGCATTCCAGCAGGTGTTTCCACAGGCCCTGGCCCAGTGCCTTGTGCCAACATGCAGTCCACACTGAAGGACCAAGCAAACTACCATGTGCTGCCTGTGTCTGTCTGGCAGGGGCAACGCTGAGCTTCAAGTCTGGGCTATTGGTCACAGGGCACAACTGCTATCTTAGTAAGTGTTGATGATGAAGCTTCACGCAGATTCCTTGGGGTGATCTTTTTGCTTTGAATATCAAACAAAACAAAACTGTCATTTATGTATCTGCAAAGGCTTGCTTTTGAGGAAGGGAAAACTATCAGTGCTTTAACAAAATAGAAATTGAACTGTTATTAACAAGCACATTGAGCTGTGACTAGATAAGCCTTTCTTTTATAATATTATGTTAATTTGGTTACTTTCCAAATTAGCTAAATTTCTAAATCACAGTCCTTTAAAAATATTTAGCTGTCATGTATAAAGTTCTTAGTATGTATTCTGAGCACTGTAACAATCTAAAGTTTCATCCTCTTCCAAGTACTGTAATCATTCCTAAAGGACCCAGTGTCAGGTTATAGCAGAAGAGTGTCTTTGGAAGAGAGCAATGGGGTCAGCCTCTGTGGCCTCAGCTAATAATCTGCACTCATCGACAGCATCGGATGGTGTTCTGTATGTGTGTGAAGGGGTCGAGATTGAGTGAATCTTAGAGACCACACACTAGTTAAAAAACACAAAGGGAAATAAAACATAGAAGTCCTAAATTTAGGTTTAAACATAAAATTATATGGTGATAAAAACAGACTTGTCTATGGTTCAAAGGAATAAGAAGACATGGCTCAGGAACCTGTGAATGATATTGGATGTCAAAACTGTAAGTAATTTTATGTTATTTGTATTTTTTTCTTTATTCATGGCTTGTTTTATCCTCAAGATTTTCTCCAAGGATAAAATATTCATTTTTTATATTCATTCTTGGATTAAAATCATCTGAGTCAATATTGCTTTTTCCACATGTATAGCCAATTGTCCATGCATCGTTTGTGGAAAATAACATTCTTTTCCTCATGTGATTATGGTTCCACTATTGTTGTAAGTCAAGGATCTATTATGTGTGGGTCTATTTCTGGATTCTCAGTTGTGTTCCATTTTCCAATATGTGTGTCCCTTGGACTTTAATACTCCATCTTGATTACTAGAACTCTATTGATGAGCCAGGTAATAATCAGAAGGGGTACAAGACTACATGGGGTACATTTATGTGAGGCTTTAACAAAGATAAAGGATTTGGTGTAGCAGGGGAAAGAAGGAGCATGGAAGGGTCAGAGAGGTCTAGATCTTCTGGGCCCAGCTCTTAAGGACTTTTCCTCTTACACAGCACACACTTTTCCTTGGAAGTTTGAACAACCACACTGAGTAACAGATAACCTGGCCTCAAGGTAGCCAGAGTACAAGGTCACCAAGCATCTCCCATGCAAGTTGACTGGATGCTCAGCTCAGGTCTCATAGGCTGAGATCAAGGTGCCCTCATCTGGGGACCTGGAGCCTCTTGCAAAGTCATCCTTGAGTACTCAGTTGTGGGACTGAGTTCCTGTTTTCTTGTTAGCCATGGCTAGCGGTTGTTCTCAGCCTCTTGTGGACCATCCCACTTGAGCAGTAGCTCAGGACATAGTTGTGTGCTCCCTTCCTGGACTCTGACAGAAGCTCCTCACCCTGAGCACCTCATCTTCTTTTAAAGGGCTCTGTGATTAGATGCCTGTATTTTCATATTATGACAGTCTCTATATTTTAAGGTCAGCTGACTTGGAACTTTTATCACATCTGAAAATCACCTCTCAGAAGTACCTAGATCCATGTTTGTTTGAATAATCCAGAGAAGAAGGAAGAGTTAGGGCAAGGGTGTCAGAGGCATCTCCAGAATCTCCCACCATTCCCTGGAGCCTCTCCTGGGCTCTTTACCACCAGTTCCCTGTGTCATCTTATCTAAATAGCTTTTGGGTTTTCTTTGCCTATTTTCTTGACTATTTTTACCTTGCCTTCCTTTCTCTACTTCCCTTCTTTTCTGGAATAACATCTCCTCTAAGCAACAGATACCAGCTAATAAGTCCTCATTTTTCCTCATTACAGAGAAATTCATTTGTCCCAGGACAGCTACATTTATGCCCATTTTCCCCAAAAGTCACTTAGGCATTTCTGCCAATGCCAGTTTACCCAACAAATATGTCATGGTGCTCAAGTGATGGTATTTTGGGTGCATGTTTGGATTGGATTGCCCCAGAGTTGCATTCCACAAGATAGTACTTATAGGTAGCTGTCATCCACAGAGATTCCTTGGGCACATTTAGCAAACATATGGGCTGTCTGCAGTAGACATGCAAGCCTACCAAATCATTGGTAAACTAAGATTTCTTTAAATGTCCCAAATATTCTTTATTTTGATTATTACCTTTCATCTCCCTCCCCCAAACATGGGCCTTAGACTTTTGGACTTGCAGTGCTATAAGAAGCACACAGAACATTTCCCACATTCACTGGACTCAGGATTGAAGTGGAAGTAGCATGGTGTAAGTGGTGGGAGGTAAAGGTGACCAGCTTTTTTTAAATACCAGGCCCTAAGTATTAATACTAGCTGTTTAATTTTTAAAATATTCCTGGTATATAGGTAATCTTAATTAATGAGTGAATTGGGGTGAAAGAGATTAAGTAACTGGCTGAAGCCTAAATTTGGACTTAAGACTCTTGGCTTCACAGCCAGTTCTCTTACTTTGATTGTCACTTTACTCATTCATTCATTTCTCCCATCTAAAAAATAATTGCTCATAATCCCACATGCACAAGAATGTCATGAGTATGAATTAGAGGATGTCAGTGTCACAGACACACAGTAATTGCAAAACAGTGCTTGTCATATCAGATCTGTCATAACTCCTCTTTAAAGTACATTTAGCCTGGGAAAGTGGCATGAGATTTCAGAAAAAGTATCTACAATGTGTGTTAATGAAGACCCAGTAGTAGCCAGAAAATCAATATATGACACACTTTTTCATGATGGTGTGTTGTGATGGTTCTATCTGAAACGTTTTGCAGAGGAGAGTTATGTCAGTGCTCATCAGAGTTGTTGAAAGGCCCTTTGGGATAGTGAATGCTTAAGTTTCTTCATTAACTAGAAAGATGAAAATCTGCCACTGGGCACTAAACATATTTTAACAAATTACTCAAAAGGATAAAGTCACTTCTTCAGTTTTATTCTGTAACACTTGGGTGTTTCCCTGTATAATGGCTTACAGGGAAATGTCTACTCCACTCATCAAAACTAAGAACTTGCTAAATACAAGTCAGCCCAGCAGTGCCTCATTAAAAAAAAAAATCAAAAAGCCTTATGTATCCATAACCTGAACATCAGTGCATCATTCTACAAGCACCTGAGATACCTTGAGTCAGTCTGCCAAAATAGCTTGTCCTACAGTAAATGAAGGATCTTCCCCTTAAACACATTCTCTTACTTTGGCTTTTCCATCATGGCTGGTATCACTATCCATGTAAACTACTTGATAGTAGTTTTTAATTCCTCCTTTTGCTTCACCTATAGTACTAGACAACAAATTTATGTATTTTATTTTATTACTTTCTCAAGTGAATGAACACAACTAAAGCCATATTGTTGATGTCCTTAGTTAGAGGCACCATATCCCTTTTTTGGATTACCACAAAGCAATTTATTCAATCTTTATGTCCCCTGCTTGCCTCTTGTATCCAACCTCCACAGTGCAGTTGGGGTGCTCATTCTGAAGTATAAATGACTAAAGTACTCCATTGATAGGACAATTTAGTGACCACAGAAGAGTCCCTGTCACAGTGGAGTCACACATTAAGGGTATGCTCAACACTTTGACAAAATGATAGATGTAAATGGTTGATGTTTAGGCCATGCCTACTTTCAGAACCCACACTCCATGATTAAAATATGTCTCTCTCCAAACTTAAGAGAAACCTCAGAGATGGAGAACTAGAATTGGTTGTCATCAATTTATATAGCTAAACATTAAGGCCATTTCAGTGAGTATTATTGACTAAGAAATTATAAATGTTTCTACAAAAAGGAAACATACATCATTAGCCACCAAATAATTTCCTACTTGATTCTGGGATACTATATCACAAGCTTATAAGTTTGCAAGGACTTATAATTCATAGAGAAATAACATATACATTAATTCACTTGAACCTTATAACAACCCCGTAGAGAGGGGTTCATTTCATAGTTAATTCCCCTTACGCTCTGAAAGTTTATTGAGTTTCCCAGTGGATTGGGAAGATCCTGTCTTGATTTCTAAAGTGAGGGGTCTGCAATCCCTGTGGGCTTCACTGCCTTGCCTTTCCTGTGTGAGTGCTGTGGGTGTTGACTTTTGTCCCAGAAGGTCGCTTGTGGAGACATTCTGAGTGCCTGGCTTTGTGCTTGGAGCTGTAGGAGGAAGATGAGCATGGCCCACGCCTCTCAACTCCCTCTGCAAACAGAAGAGAATAAACACATATAACACAATGTGCCTGTGTCACAATAAAGGTGTGGAGAGGATACAGCAGAGCCCAGAAAGGAGCCAGTGGGGATGACAGAAGGGAAATCTGGAAGAGAACAAATAACGTCTCCCACCTGATGAGCCAACACCCACAACACCCTCTCTCTCCTTCTGTTTTCTTCACTCATGCAGCAAATGTGTTCCAAGAAGCACCAGGAGACTGGTACTGTCCTGGATACTGCAAAACAGAAATAAGCTAAATATCAGAATGAGGACAATTCATCCCTTGCCTTTTCCAGCTTCTAGAGCAGTGTTTGTCAATCTTTTTTAATCTCACAGCACACTTGAACCTATAGTTAAACTTCAGCAGCACACTTAAATTACATTGATTAAAAAAAAGAACATACTATGCTTTGAACTTCTTTCAAAAATAATTTAATTAATAATCTTTAAAAATTTTCACAGCACACCCAAGATCCTCACAAGGAATACCAGGGTTCTGTGGCATACCAGTTGAAAATCAGTGTTCTAGAGGGTTCTTGCATTTCTTGGTTTGGGATCCCTCCTCCATCTTTAAGACCAACAACATAGCCTCTTCACATTTCATTCTGACCTCTACTATCCTGGTCACATATTCTCAGGATGCTAACTGCTTCCTTCTGTCCTTGGCAATGACCTATGTGATTATATTTGACCCATCTAACTCATCTAAGATAATATCCTCATCTCAACACTGTTAATCATACTTGCAATGTCCCTTTTGCCATGTAAGGTGACATATTAACAAGTCCTAAGATGTGGACATCTTGGGGAAAGACAATATTCTATTTACCACATACATGAAGGCAATTTAAGAGAGATACACACTGGTCCCCTACGATGTGCCCTACAGTGTAAGAGAGATGCACACAGGTCCCCTACAATGTGCATTCTAGGCAGATGGAACCCAAAGTGCAAGGCCTCTGGGGCCTCTGTGTCTAATCTCTAAGGCACACATAGCAAGGAATCGGCCACAGCTGGTTGGGGAGAGCACAAGGACAGGAACATAGGTGATTCTGGATGGGCAACTCGGGCTGGAGGGCATAGCACAATGTGTCATTGTAAAGATTTTGGTTTTAATTCAAATGATGTGAACTCAAGAATGAATGTCCAACCTGCAGTCTGCAGGCCACATGCCAATTTTGTGAGGACTATTTTTGCTCATTTCTGGTGTCAGAAGTGGGAGTTAGGCAGGCTGATCTCTCTGTGGGCCCTCCAATTCAGGGTAAAGCAGGTAGGCCATCCCTGCAGGTCCTTATTAAGACTGCCGAAAATAAAAGGCAGGGTAATGTCATCAAGCAATACCAGTCTGGATTAAGGGTCCAGTCAGGTCACTGCTTATTAATTTAAAGTGAAACTGGCAAACAGAGTTGTGTACGCTCCCCTAGGGTAGTCATCCTTGAGTGTACCATCACAGGAGGGCAAGTTCATTTAAGTGAGGATGGGGTTTCGTCAAGAAAGTAAAGTGTAGGCTGTAACTCTAAGTCACTGCCCATTTTCTGCTGCCTAATCTTTAATAAAGCAAGAAAGTTTCCAGCTTCTATTTATCATGATCTAGGGTTAGAAAAATATGTCATGATTTAAGTAAGGAAAGGGTAGTTCTAGATTACTTTGACACGTTTTCACAAAACTCTTGTTACTTTTCAGAACTCTGTCTCATAGAGTCTGCACAGATATGATGGGCCAGGCCAAAGGTGATGGACAATGATAGGAGAAATAATTTTGAATATAAATCAGAGTTAAGAAATACATTCATTTTCTGTATTTTCATAATCCACTGATTTAGAACTATACAGAGTATTATACTTATATAATTGATCTACTAATAAGAAGGCATAGGAATAACTGTGCACTGAGAGACTATCAAATCAAGGTAAGTGATTAGTAAAAAAATGCATCATAAAAAGGGGGTGAATTATTGATACCCTTGAAAACAGCAGGAGAGTAAAAACATATTTCTTATTACCTATACCTGCATGTTTGTTGACAATTATGCCTAAGGCAATAAGACATTGATTCACGCCTTGCTGTTATATCACCTTACACTATAATTATCTCAATATTTAACTGCTATGTTTTAATTATTATTGGTATATTTTTCATTAAAACATCCACTTTCTTTAAATAGATATTTTATGATATTTAGATATATAAAAAAACTTTTTTAAACATTTTCCCTTTTATGAGCACTAATGATTTAAGAACAAGCTCTAATTTTATAATATGCCGTATTTTAAATTTACAGCAGAGCAACGTAATGAGCTTACAAAATGAAATATTCAAAGTAAAATTTAGAAACAGTGTTTTCTAAGCTCTAGCCAAAACCGTATAGAGCAATATAAGTGTATTAGATGGTTCTGTGGCTTAGTCAATTATACACAGCCAATTCAGCATCTGTGATTCCTCCCCGTAGACAGCTTGATGCTGAGATTTCTTGCATCATTGCTCCAGATAACCATCTTTTTCAAGAGTCTAAGTATCTGACTTGGATTTTAAAACATAGGTAAAATTTAAGAATATAGAGCTTTTTCCACTTGCCATAAATATTAATCAAACTACGTATAACGGAGAAACAGAGTGAAGTCACAAAAAATGTCAACTTTTGAATATAACAAGAGAAAAGGAAGCTATACCTAACTTTTAATGCATGCTATTTGATTATATCTCATTGTATTAGAATTGATAAATTTAGGTACCTGCAGCTCCACATCTGGTTAAATTCTAATTTAAATTCCAATGAAGGCATTGGTTCTCTAGTTGAAGCACTTCCTGTAAAATTGGGTGGTCTTTACAGAGTGAATTGTTGCCAGAATCAAGATGCAACTACCAGTTGGTCACACAAATAACTCCATATTGCCCCTTACAGGATATGTGCGTGTCAATCACGGATGCCGCTGTTTTCATATAGATTAAATGAGCTTCAGTACTAATTTCACTGATTTATAAACTGTGACAATTTTATAGCCCACTTTAAGTACTCTGTACTCATTGGGAAAAGCAGTGTCTATGTAGGACCATGCGGCACCAGCAAGCTTCTTTGTAAATCCTCGGCAGCCCTGTGCGGTTGCGGCACAGTAACCGCACCAGCGCAGAGCCAACTTGGACTGTGTCAGCTGGGAAGGAGAGGTCAGCGTAAATAGTAAATGAATAAGGCGGATTCCAATCAGAAATACTTCTCCACAAGAAGTAGAAATACCCAACTACTTCTTTCTCTGGCTACCTGAACAGGAGGAAGAATACAGCTTTCACTTGGTGGATGTTGTTCATGAATTCTTACCATAAAGTAACAGTGGAAAAGGCCATGAGGAGGGGAGGCCGCAGTCTTCATCAAATACCTTGGTGGCCTTCTTTCCCGCCAGCAGGCCCCACTGTCCTTTCTGTCCCTTACTGTCTGACGTCCCCCAGAGGGTCTGTCTCCATGGCCATTACCTGGGTCAGTCTGAGACAGACCCCACTTTCTGGCCTTACTGCAGCCAGCGGTGATGGGAAGCCCAGGGGTGACTGGGAGCCGGGATCCTGCACCCGCATCCCAGCAGGGGCTCGGTCCTCACATGACTGATTTATAACTAAGCAGCGATACCATTTATACTAGAATTTCCACAGCTCCCACAGAAACAGAGATCATGCCATAAAACGCAGGAGCAAAGAGAGTGTCTGAACAAAGGCGCCGGGGAACTGTGCTGCTCTGCACTTAGGCATGCAGAGAGCATTTTCCTAAGGAGGTCTGCTGTAAATTTAAAATACGGCATGTCTGGCAATTTCAATTTTTAAGATCCAAGTCCTTAAAGAGAAGCAGAGCTAGACTAGAGAAAGAGGAGGAAAGTAAATTGTGGATGCAAATGAAGGCCAGCTGCCGCGGTGGGGGAGGCAGCGTGGAGATGAGCGAGTCCGCAGGAGAATTTAGAGCAGGTCGTTTCGGGTTATCCTCTATCTGGGGGAGGCCTCCGCAGCGGTCCCTGGGAGTGATGGAGATACAATTTGATGGTCAGAGAAGGGTATTATCGTGTTTTCTTTTCAGAAAGCCCAGGTTTATTGTTATCACAAAAACTGCAGATGTCAATTCAGGACGAGGGAAGATACTTGGATTCAGAGCTAATTAGCCTAATTGCGCATCCACAGGGCGCTGCCGGAGAACATCCAGGAGGCTGCGCACCACGGAGCGCTGCCCCGAACAGCAGCTGTGCCCTCTGCGAAAGTGCGTTCTGGAATGTTTCCCTTCTGGGTCACTGGGCAGTGGGAGCTGTCAGATAAGATTCAGAAACACAAGAAGCTCGATGCTTATCTCCAACAAGCCGAACCAGGGGGAGGCTTGGAAAATTGATTTGCTGCCCTCGGAGGCTCAGCCGTGTGTCAACAATGCAGCCGGCTCTTCAGCGGCTTAGAGGTAGCGTCGGAGTATTCTGAGCACAGAGCCTCCGAGGAAGAAGAAAGCACGATTCTTTCCAACCTCCTGTAGAAACAACGTTAAACAAGAAGGATAGAAACAAGGCCTGTGTAGTAATTGGCTGTAAATAAGATAAAACTCATAGAAGGAAGCATTCAGGTTATTTTTCCAGGTAGCTGAGACTACAAGCCGTTCACGCTCACCTCATCCGAACCAAAGCCGTGTGTAGACAATGCCACTTTGAACACATCACCCAAGAGGAAATATGGGAGTTCAGCCAAAAAGGGGCAGGGATCCCCCAGGCTAGGAAGCACAAGGAAAACAGGCAGCCTGCTTGGCAGTGAGCAGCCAGGGCTGCAAGTGAGCCTGCACCCCTACGCACCCACCCCACCCACCCCCACCCAACCCCACAATCGCACACTCCTGGCTGCAGGAGACCACCTGACCCTCTAGAGCCTTCAGTCCAGTTCAGGGAGTGGCGGGAGACTGTGAGAGGGAACCGCTCCAGGCAAGGAACATGCCCTTTCTGGAACCTAAGTGGCTAGAGTAAGATGCCGTTCTCCATCCTAGCTTTTAAAACCTGCCTGTGGTCCTGGAGACAGGAGCCCAGTCCTGGGTGTTAGGGACACACCTTCCTGCCTACAGAACCATGATGTGAGGGCAGCTGGGTTCCCACAGCCAGGATGGAGGCATCCCTGCAGCTGTGGGTGCTGGAGCAGGAACTAGAAGTTCCTGAGACTTGAGCAGGAAAGTTGAGGGGCTTGGGTTGGGTGGGGACTTCCATGGCTCAGTGCCCAGGGACAGGCCAGATATAAACTGCTCCTTCTGAAAGAACAGCCAGGTCTGCTGCATCAGCTGGAGATGGTGAGGGAGCCCAGTGGGAATGGGCTTAGAGAGGGACATAAGTCCCCTACTTGCTAGCCAAGGCCATGGCCACTTGGCCCGCCCACCCCCTACCCCCACTGCCTGTGGTAGGACCTCAGTGCAGCAGTGACCATGCTCACTCAATCATTCCCTCAAAGTCTGTGGGATGCCCCACCCCTTCCATCACAGCCAGGCAGGTACTTTTCATGGAAACACCTGAGAGCAAACTTGCCTGGCTTGGCTCCCCTCATTGAGACAATGCAGGACTGGTGTCTAGAGTGTTGCACAACTCAGTCCACCGCCTGGAATACCCGAGCACCCCTCCTGGGGAACAGAGGCTTAGAATACACCCCCTACTGCTGCAGTCTCAGCTGGGTCCTCCCTGTAAGTACCACCTGTGGTCCTGGAGGTTGACCTGCACAGCCCACTACAGCCGCTGCCACACAAGGGCACAACTCTTGGGACCCAAAGAACATTTCAACACTGCTACCACTATCACCCACACCGTGCTAGGTGCCTAGGGACTCAAGAGACCACTGGCCAGCTGGGTGCACCACTACTACAACTGGCATCAGAGACAGTCACCCAGAGTCCCATGAACTGACCCTCCTGAAACCAGCACACAGGCATCAGTGTATGCTGACCTGGGGCACAAGAATAGACGTGTTTAGCCCACCACTACCACCACCCACTGCCCCCTAAAGATCAGCCCAGCTGGTGTCCCGGGCACCAGCACAGTGTCACATAGCTTGCAGCATTAAGAGCACCCATGCATACTGCAGAGACCACAGGCACCATTAACACTGTACATAGCCAGGGAAATCACTCAGAGAGTCACCACTGCAGGCGACCAGAGGGCAAGCCAAAGAGCTCTACCCCACACACATCATGGTTGAATCTTCAGGAGAATGTCGCCCCACCCAAACAAAAGTAAATTCAAAAACAGGAGGAAGCTACCTTACACAAGATGTGCATAAGTCAATATACAGACACAGGAAATATGAAAAGGCCGGGTAACACAGCACCCACCAGAGTGCACAAAATTCCTCCAGTAATAAGTCTAAAGCAAAAAGGAATTCTCAAAAAGCAAGATTAAGAATTTGAAGTCATGTTTTAATGCAGCTGAACAGGATGCAAGAAAAAACTGGAAACCTTTGCAACAAGCTAAGGAAAATGGTTCAGAGTATAAATGAGATACTTAAAAAAAAAACCCAGTGGAAATTCTAGAAATGAAAAAAGTCATTTAAGGAGATACAAAATGTGTTTGAAAGCTATTCTTGAAGCTAATCAAGAATAGATTTAGACCTAGTAGAAGAAAAAATTTCAGAAGTTGAAGATAGGTCTTTTGAAATCATCAAACAAAAATAAAGCAAGAAAAATGAAAAAGAATAAACAAAGGCTTTAAGATGTTTGGACAACATAAAGTAATAAAATAAAAAAAAGTATCTCTGAAGGTGGAGACATCAATATACTAAAAAGATACCAAGACTCATATGTTCACCGCAGCACTATTCACAACAGCAACTATTTGGAATCGACCTAAGTGTCCATCAGTGGCTGACCATAAAGGGAAACTTGGTGGGATACACAGTAGAATGCTATTCAGTCATAAGAGAGTGGAATAGTGTCTTTTGCAGCAACTTGGAAAGAACCAGAGATCATTATAGTAAGTGAATTAAGCCAAGCACAGAAAGTCAACTATCACATGTTCTCACTCCTAAGTGGCTGCTAAAAAATGTGCACTTGTGCACTTAAAAAGTGGAATAATGGGCACTGAGACTCAGAAGGGGAGGGGGTGGGGAGGAGTGGGTGATGATAAATTAGTTAATGGGTACAACGTGCATCTGTTAGGTGGTGGGCTCCCTACACCCCAGATTTGACCACCGCACAAACTATGCATGCTGCACAATTAAACACGTACTCCACAAATTTGTGCAAAAGAAAGTTAATTGAGAACCAACAAGAACAGTAGAAGCATTCAGTGTTATCAACAATGACCAGAGTAAGGAAAACCTTAAGTGACCACTTGGATAAAAATTATTATAAGTTGTTAGACACCGGAATGACTATCTCACATCCTAGAGATAGAATGGAACATTTAAAGAGGTCAAAACTGCTCTCCTCCTGGCTGGATGGGCATTGCAGCAGGGCCTGAGAGGGCAGGGTCTGTGCATTTGTGATTGCACTGAGAGTGATCTTTTCAGAGGCAGCTGCAGCTGCAGGCTCCCTTCAGGGTGTTGGCTAAATCAGCAAGAGCCTGACCTACTCTCCATCACCATCTGTAACAATTAGCCCAGGCAGGCGCTCTCAAAGTTGACAAAAGTGATGCACTGGAGAGGCAGTTGGGAAGCAAAAATCGATAGGCCCTGGTGATGCATCGGACACAGAGGGCAAGGAACGGAGAGGAGTTTAGGAGGAAGCCCACTTGCTCTCTGGCCTGGCCTTGCAGTGCAAGGCGGGGCCATTTGCAGAGGGAGAAAGACAGCAGGTGAAGCAGATTTGGAGGACGATCATTAGTCTTGTTGATCATTTTAATTTTCAGCATCCTGAGTTCCACATGTTTCTGGGATATGAAAATAGATGTGATTAGTAAGAAGCTGAATTATATGGTCATGAGAAAGTAGGATAGAAGAGAGGGCAGCGTGAAAGGGGAACAGCACTTTCCCCCATGACTAAAACTATTCTGTGAATAAATCCCCTCACATAGCCTCCCTCCCCCAAGGAATTACATCCTCCACTCTTGGTGCTTAAGGCAAAAATTCCCCAGTGAAGCCCACCTAAGTGCCCTCCACCTGCAGAACTGGTTACTGCCTCTCATGCCTCAGGAGCAAGGACTCTTCCTTGGTGTGAGACCAGCAGCCCATCTCTTGTCTTTCTGTTTTCATTTTCCTCGTCTGTAAATAAGTGTTGATAATTATTTCATAGAGTTTTTATAAACATTGAGACAATATTTGTTGAGGCTTTCAAACAATCCCAGGCACATAAAAAGGGTTAATTCAGCATCCTTTAAATAAAGAGCAGCTCCTGCTAACTCACAGGGAAATGTGAGTAATTAAAAGGTTTGGTTTGGTAACTTTAACTTATCCAAAGTCACGATGCAGAACAGGAGTTAACTGAGACCGTGTTGTCAAAGGCTACGCGAAGTGTCTCTCCGGGACATATACTCATTTCAGTGAATTTTCTATAGCAGAGGGGTGGTCAAAAGTGATTTATCTTTTCAATGAAAAAGGGATTTAAAACTTCTCATTTCAGCATTAGTATTAAAAGTACATTTCTTTATATTGGTTAGAAATATCTGCTATCACAGGGACATTATATTTCATATAAATATGTAGAGTTACAACATAATAAATCTAAGAAAATGCAACCAGTGAATAAGATGCCTATGATCTTACCAATATCCATGACTAAGAGGACAGACGAAAGATGAACATCTCACTAATCATCTGCCCTAGGAATTATGTTTGGGGTTTGCAGGCATCTTAGGAAAGAAGGCAAACTCTTCCTCCTCACGTTTCAGAGAACATTACTTTGGCAGAAGTAATTCTCAGAATAGACATCTCCTAGAACCAAACCTTCTGTAGCAGTAGTTAATCAAGTTCATAAGTTCATATTTCACTCACCAAGTTTTTGACATTATTCTAGAAAATTTGCCAGAGACAATATTAAAAAGAAAGTTACAAATTGTGGTTTAGTTACACCTGAAAAAAACAACATCCTTGGGGCCACGCCTGTGGCTCAAGGAGTAGGACACTGCCCCCATATACCCGGGGTGGCCAGTTCAAGCCCAGCCCTGGCCAAAAACTGCAAAAAAAAAAATAAATAAATAAAAACTAAACAACATCCTTCCTCTTTTCCATATTACACGTTTGTTTTGTAGTCATCTCATCTGACGATGTGAGATAGGCTGGAGTCTCTGTATGCCACATATACGCTGGCGTCTCTGTATACCACATGTACGCTGGTGTCCCAGCTTACTGCATCTAGTCTAGTGTCTCTGTATACCACATGTACGCTGGCGTCCCAGCTTACCGCATCTAGTCTAGTGTCTTTGTATACCACATGTACGCTGGCGTCTCTGTATACCACATGTACACTGGTGTCCCAGCTTACCGCATCTAGTTTAGTGTCTCTGTATAACATATGTACGCTGGCGTCCCAGCTTACCGCATATAGTTTGGTGTCTCTGTATACCACATGTACGCTGACGTCTCTGTATACCACATGTACACTGGTGTTCCAGCTTACCACATCTAGTCTAGTGTCTCTGTATACCACATGTACGCTGGTATCTCTGTATACCACATGTACACTGGTGTCCCAGCTTACTGCATCTAGTCTAGTGTCTCTGTATACCACATGTACGCTGGTGTCTCTGTATACCACATGTACACTGGTGTCCCAGCTTACTGCATCTAGTTTAGTGTCTCTGTATACCATATGTATGCTGGCGTCCCAGCTTACCGTATATAGTTTGGCATCTCTGTATACCACATGTACGCTGGCGTCTCTGTATACCGCATGTACCCTGGCGTCTCTGTATACCACATGTACATTGGCATCCCAGCTTACCGCATCTAGTTTAGTGTCTCTGTATACCACATGTACGCTGGCGTCTCTATATACCACATGTACACTGGTGTCCCAGCTTACCACATCTAGTTTAGTGTCTCTGTATGCCACATGTACGCTGGCGTCTCTGTATACCACATGTACGCTGGCGTCTCTGTATACCACATATACACTGGCATCCCAGCTTACCGCATCTAGTCTAGTGTCTCTGTATACCACATGTACTCTAGTTCGTTTTTAGAAAATGAGATTTTTCTTTCTTACAACTATAACCTATGAGAATTTTTCTCCCTTTGTATTTCTTGAACACATTTTTAAATGGATCTTTTCAGTTTATCATGTGGATAGAATTATTTAAGCCATGTTGCAATATCAGAATGTTTTATTGTTTCCATTTTGTAAAAATTTTAAATAAAATTATCATGAAGGATGTAGCAAAATATTTGCAGAGGTTCCCAGTATTTCTTTATGGTAAATTTTAATACATAATATTTTTTCAAAATATAGTATTATTTTATTAATTCATTTGACACTTTGGGTAAAAGTATTAATTACTAATTTTTCCTGAAGAATTGTAACAGTAAGTACCACCCTCTGCCTACCTCTGAAACTCTAGGAATATGTCTTTCTTGTATGCCTGCTGTATGTTTGATATATCATTAAAAATGTTAGTAAGTGAAATTTTATTCTCTACTGCTTAAAATTATCAATATAATTAAAACATTTTTATGTATTTTTGGCTATTTTAATTTTTTTGTATTATATGTTTGTGTTTTGGTCTTTCCCATTAAAATTTTTATATGTATAGGTCTTTCCCATTAAAATTTTTGTATGTATAGTGCCTGTAGCTCAGTGGTTATGGCACTGGCCACATACACCAAAGCTGGCCGGTTCAAACCCAGCCCAGGCTAGCTAAACAACAATGACAACTGCAACAACAACAACAAAAATAGCTGGGCATTGTGACAGGCACCTGTGGTCCCAGCTACTTGGGAGGCTGAGGCAAAAGAATCGCTTAAGCCCAAAAGTTGGAGGTGGTTTTGAGCTGTGATGCCACAGAACTTTACTGAGGGCAACATAGTGAATCTCTGTCTCAAAAAAAAAAAAAAATTTCCATGTATATATAAAGTATATGTAGCTTATATTTATAAATGATGATATATAAATTATGTTATAATAAATTTTGACAATTTGCATTCCATTTTATATTTCTATTCTTTTTAAATGCATAGAACTTTAATTTTCATGAGCTTTAGTTCCTCAAGTTTTCCTTGATCACTTTTTCAACATCTATATGACGTGAAGTACATTTTCAACTTTTATGTTTACTCATTAATTTGATATATTTTACTTTTGTGTAAAATATACAATACACATATAGGTTTCTTATTTTATTCATATGAAATAATCATGCTTTTGTGCCAGATGTACTTACTAGGTGATACACCTCTTCAGACATTTGAAAGATGACATGTAGATACAAGTTTTTACAACCCTTTCCCACAACACCAATAAAAAGGAAGAAAGATAAAAATTAAAGTAAAATAACAAACTCTATGTCTTCAAAGTTGGTGTTTCTTTGATGGCACCATTGTCTTCCTAATACCTGGTGTTTGTCCTTCCTCCTCAGTTGTCTCCTCTGTCATCATATCAAATTCTTAAGTTTCTATCTGAAAAAAGGTCCCTCAGTTCTGTGCATGACTCCCCTCTGTCCAGTACCCTCATTCACCACCATCTCTCCCTTGGATAACCTTGGATAACTTTGGTTGTCATCACTGGTCTCCTCTCTTGGCAATTTTTACCATATTAAATTTTTACTAGTTATAAATCTGTAATTGTGTTTTCTGAGAACCATGGTGTGAACTAATTTTAGCATTTCCAATATCATAGTTTGAAGATATAAATTTTCCCTAGAAAATCTAATTATTGTATAATTTTTTTAAAAACTTCTATCAAGACCCATTTGTCCTACATTAGCCTTTGGTACTTTCAATGCTCCCATTTTCACTAGCAAGAAACAGGGGCAGGTCAACTAGCGTCTCACTGAAGAGTGAAAACATCTCCTCTGTTTTTGAACACTGGTGACTCTGGTGAAGGTGCCTGTCTTCTGCCGCCTTCACAGATGATCATTCTCGACACATTCCCTCCTTCTCTTACTGTTTCTAATTCTGAGCCCAATTATATTATTGGCCCAAGGAGTAACCCCTATAGAAGAAGTCAAAGAAATAAAATACACGTTTAAAACTTTTAATTGTATCACTATCCTGACAAATATTGTTTTATAAATTGAAATAAGGCTTAGAATGTGTTAAGCCAAACAAATTACACAGTTAAAATGTCTAGATTTCAAAAAAAATCTATATTTTTCTTCTACAAGGACATACATATTGGCAATAATAGATTACATTCCAAAAGAATTTTTGTTTTAAGGCAAAAAATATTAAAGTAGCTTTCCACATTTAATGAAAACTGAATCACTAAATTGAGGTATTATGAAGTCAAAAAGGAAACACTTCACCATGAAATACCCCTTTTGTAAAGCAAATGGTGTGTGTTATCACATGTGGGTAATATTCACATTAGTCTTTTCTTTATACGTGTTTTCAGGGTAATCATTTTGAGTAAATGACAGTAAGTTCCTATAGTTTTTGTCCCCTGGTTCTATGTGTTGTATAAGAGAGTGAGGGACACCGCTGCAAAGGGAGACTTTCCTCAGGTAGACGGGGAGGAAGAACAGCAAAGACTCAAATCACACGGCAAAAACAGAAAATAAGCAGGAGAAAACCACTTACACAGTGCTGGGGGAAAATGGTAACTTACAAGTCCTTTAAGAAAAAAAATTAAGAAGATTTAAGAAAAAGGCAGACAACAGACAATGAAAATTTAACAGGGTATTTTGGTAACTTGAAAAAATAATTTTAAAGTATATTTTTAGGCTGTAAAGTAAGGGGTCAACGAAAAAGAAGAGAAATGATGGGAAATTTGCCTTGTGGTATTACAGCAGATTTTAATGCTACACAGCTTCGTTTTAGTTAACATGGGCCACGTCTACATTTCTTGATAGCTGAGGATATTAATTTTATATTTCTAAGTCTTATGAATTGTCCTTTCATGTTTTATTCTTGTTATGTTATCTGGACTTTAGGATTCTACTTTTTGATGCTTTTTCCCCTTGAATATTTATTGATTTCTGATTGTGCACTCGTCTTTGCTGGTGGGACACTTCTCCTTTCTCAGTGAACGCTGTTTCTGATTATGTTCCATATCCTGGCTCCAACGACGATGATCTAGGGATGGACGCGCAGACACTGGGTTAGCAGACAGCTTTCAGAATATGAGGCCTTCTTGTGTGGCCAGCCACCATGCACATTTGTGACCTCCATGGACTTCCTGCCCAAATGCTCACTCCTGAGGCTCAGATCCGGGTCTCAGCCTCTTCTGCTCCTGTTTCTGTTGCTTTGCTCAAGCTGGGTGATGGAATTAAGGAAAAAGGGCAAAGGTTGAGTATCTCACTTAGCTTGATTTTGTACGTGCTTTTTTCTGAACTCAGAACAGTCCAGAACTCTTCACTGTCTGTGTTTTGGGCTTTGTAGTTTTGCTTCCCACCCATACACTTGAACTCCTATACTGTATGAATTTCTCAAAGTTATGATCCTCCACCTGTCTCTTACAAGTTTTCTACCCATCCACACATTTGAACTCCAACAAATAATTAAAAACATTGAGATTACATTTAGGGTCCCCTCATATATTCCAGGATAATCTTCTCATTTTAAGATTGATAATTTAAACACATCTGCAAAAACTATACAAAGTAACATTCACAGGTTGCAAGGATCAGGATCTGATGCTTTCAAGAGATACCATTCCACTACACCTAATGCTTATCTTTCAAGGGTTTCAATATTCTTATTAATTTGCTTTTTCCTTTCCCTTTCTTTTTTTATTACTGAAAAGGATTAGTAATATATACATATTACATTTATTAATATTACATATTTATTATATATTATACTTATAATATTTACTAATATATAATACATACTTGATTAAAGATAATCATAAGATCGGATATACCTATTTCTTTATAGTATATTCCATCTGCCATCTTACTGAATATTTGAATATAAAATATAATTAAAACTGTATAAGTACTTGTATGGAAATATGGATTCATAAATCAGAGTAGGAAAACAGAAACACACCAAAGTATATAAAGTAATCTGATAACATAATATGGAAGAAATTTCAAATAATCATAAAAACAATGAATTATATTTTATAGCATTGTGGCAACTGGTAACCCATTTGGAAAAAATAGATGTGACATTTTTTTCTTTCTTTTTACCAAAGTCAATTCTGGATGAAGATTTAAATGTAAAAACATGAAATTATAAGAAACACACAAGAACTAAGAAAGAAGAGAATTTAGGTTTATATGTGGAAGTAAATAATGTAAATATTACTTAATGTGAATTTGGGTGTGCCTTTAAATAATATTTGATAATTAAATAATTAGCTTTTGGTAGAGTACGACTTTTTAGGCTCCCAGCTAAAGATTGATGTATATACCTCTTAAATCAAAGAAATAAAAATGCTCTTTTGGTGTTCTGAATGGCATAGTCAACTAATAATAAAAAAATACAGATCACAACAATAAGGAGTTCAGAGACTTGGAAGACAGGAAGAAGGAGGACAAATATGATTATATTTTTTGATATTTTTATTCCAATCTTAGAACATAAAATTTGTGCATTTACTTAAAATAGAAAACATAGATACCACACAATAATAAGTACATACATTTTTTATCTACAAGAAAAATGTATTGATTTTCAGATACTCATGTGGCAAAATTCACTCCCCGGGAAGATTTCCTTTAATGCCAATTTTCAGGCAAAGAAGGAAGTGATGATGTGATAGGACTTTTGAAAAGACTTACCTTTGAGATGACATTTGTTTGCATTTTTGTTTTATCTAATGTCTCTAAACCTTGTAAGTGACCTTTGTTAAATGTAATGTATGATTTTTCTCCCCAACATAAAACAACCTTTGAGTGAGCCATTTCCCAACCACCCGTTAGGAATTATGAGCCTCTGTCTGTATAACATATCACATTAAATAGTCTCCACACATTAACTGTTAAAGAAAAATACTTTTCTCCATATTTTAATCAGTATTTTTAAGAATGATTTATTTTTAAACTGAACTTTTGGGTACATGCTACTAATATTGATACTTAAACATAGATGATTTTTAATTTTATTTTCTCTTTAAAGAGAAAATTTTACAGCATGTATTCAAATATAAAATGAATTTATCTTCTGATCCAGATTCCATTCCAGGTATTATTCTAAAGAGATACTCAGCCTAGTGAACATATGTGTTAATAGCAATTGATGTTTCTATCAGTTGCAGTAGATTCAATTGAAACAGGCTTTGCTGCAATAACAGACACCAAATATCTTAAAAATGACAAAGTTTAGCATTTTCAGTAACATTTCATGTCATCCATCAGACCAGTGGGGGCCAGGCAATAAAATTCTACTGTGTGCTTAGAATGAGGGAGAATAAGAATATTTCTACTAAACAATTTTACCAACTACCATCATTGTGCATCCCCGAATTTTCTCTTTATATTAAAATAATTGACAATCAAAACTGTTGTCAATGATGGTTAATTAAATAAGTTATCTCCAAGGCATTGGAATCTTATGCAACTATTTATGAGGTCATTTAAGTCAAAAGTCATCGACACAAATAATTTCTGGTAAATTCCACTGGGAGAACAAAGCACTGTTATTATATAATGTATATACAATTATATATAAACACCGTGAGTTTGTATGTAATGTATATATGATATCTACTCCTATTTATTTAAATTTATAAGTGGAAACACACAAAGCTATAGAAATAGAAACAGCAGGAAGGTCAGATACAAATGTTATCAAGGAGGATTTACTTCGGTGAGGACAGTGATAGTGCTATAAAACTTTCCTCAAATGTTTATTTTCTCTTAAAAGGTGTATGTTATTCTGTAAAGAAATCCTCTACCTTGGATTTGATGGTTGATAATTTAAACTTCCTGCAAGGACTATAAATCACTCTTTTTAACTATTACTTTGTTTTCACATGTTCTTTGCTCAAATATGGGAAACCTGTTGATTTTGTGTGCTTTTTATGTAATCAGTTGGTTAAAATATTCTATTGTTATACTCACAGATTTCTTTGTGAAATAATCTTACTATTCAAATTTAAGTAAGTCATTCTCCCTATTTCTGCTTGCTACCTTTTGGAGGTACTCTGGCTGATGGAATACACTGAATAACAGTGGGATGAGACGGGGACTAGTACTGGACCAGCCTTCTGGCCACAAATATCGCTGTAGAAAACCTGTGATGCAGCTGTTTCCATCATTCAGCATGGAGCAGGGCTAGAAAGAGCTGTCTGGGGCCTCACAGTCATTCCAGCTCTTGCTCCAGGCCACTTTCCCAAACATGATGCCAAGTGCTAACTCCAGGCAAAGTCCCATGTCTCCCAAGACCAGGGGATAAATCGGGTTCTGGGTAGAGAGAAGAGTACAGAGTTTGGATCCACTGATTGGGAGGGTGAAAAACTGGAGGACTACCAGGGAGTGGTTGCTACTGTGTGATAAAAGGACAGAGAGTTTAGCGTGCAAAGAGGGTATTGAACCCTAAAATCATCAACACCAGGGCGATGAAACTGAGACTTCACAGAGGCCATGACTTGGGAACAATGACCACACCCCCAAACAAGGCCTACTCTAAACCTATCCTGAGGAAGCTTAAAGACATGGAGGAAAGAGAGGGGTGGGACATGGAGAATTGCTAATCTGAAGAGCTCTGGGACAACCCTGGGTCTTCCACCCAGCGTCCTTAACAAAGTATAAAAGAAGTCTTCACAAGTTCAAGGTGACCTGCCAGCAATTTATCCCCCAACTACTACAAAAACCCTACATTCTTCAGGGGAAGATAACAAGATAACCAACTTTGATCTAAAATAGCATCTACAGTGTACAGAAAACAATAACATACTCATAAAAATTATATATATGCCTGTGTATGTATATATCCAAGGGAAGAATAAAAGAAAATAGCATCCATGGAATGACCCAGATGTTAAATTTATTGGTAAAAGACTAAAATAACTATTATACATATATTCAAAGAATTAAAAGACATTATAGTCTTAAAAAGTGGATGAGGGATATCATCAGAGAAATGAAAATGTTAAAAAGAATCAAATGGTAATTCTGGAAGCTACGAGTTCAATAACTATAACAAATTCACGGCATGGGCTTAACACCAGGCTGGATACGGTTGGAAAAAAAAAAATACTCATTGATTTTGGACAGATCCATAAAAAGTTTTAAAACTAAAGAAGAAAGAGAAGAATGACTAATGAAAAATGAATGGAGTTTCAGAGATTTGTAGGGCAGTATCAAACATTTCGATATATGTGCAATTCAAATTTTATTAAAAGATGTTGAGAATGAGTCAGAATTTGTTAAAGATATAAAAAAAAAAAATTCCCCCTAGTTGTTAAGGATATAAGAAACATTTCAAAAATTGCTGAAAAACATTAACCCAGAGTTCCAAAATACTCAGCAATCCAAAGCAAGGTAAAGACAAAGAAAACCATTACACACTTCATATTCAACCGTGGAAAACCAGACACAGAGAATTTGAGACTAGGAAGACAGAAAAGAGACCCTGCATCTAGGGACATAGCGACATCAGTGGCAGCTCTGATGTGCTGTGAACAACAACCACAGCAGCCAGACCAGCCCAGACTCTATGTGCAGTGATGCCATCCTTCAGAAATGAGCGACGTTTTCAGCCTGGATATGGTTTAAAAAAAAAAAAAATACTCATTGATTTTAGACAGATTGCACACGAAGTTTTAAAACTAAAGAAGAAAGAGAAAAGTGATCAATAAAAAATGAACAGCGTTTCAGAGATTTGTAGGGCAATAGCAAACATTTCAATCCATGTGCAAGAAATGACCTTTTCAGATAATGAATGCTGAGCGGTTTCCTCGCTAGCAGACACGTGTTCCCGGAAACGCTCCCAGAAGTCCTGCCTGCGGAAGCGGAAATGACATCGGTGGACGTGACTCCACAGCAGGAAGGAAGCGCAGGGCCTGGAGCTGCTGCGGAACTTGCCCGGGCCCTGCCACTTAGGGATGCAGAGCCTGGAGCGAAGCCGGGCTCTCAGCCCACCGCTCTGTTCCTTCATGCGGGGCTCCTGACTAGGAGACCCGGATTGTTTGCAGTTCCTGGAAGTAACCAGGCCCAGAGGGCTTTGTGCTCTTTACAAGGAGAAGCAGATGGTGGGGAAGAAATGCCTCCGAGGCTGCGAGCCCGGGGCCAGGGGCCCCATCTGCACTCCTGGTTCAAACATTTTAAATCACCATCTATTCTTTCAAAATGAGAGCAAAACATCTTCTCCATCTTGGCCATAATTGTTCATAATTTCCCCCAAACAACTAAGAGTTCAAACAATTGCCAAAAAAGAAAAAAAAGAATCATCCTACAGCCCGGGATCCGCGCCCCCTGAGCTGGGGACTTCTTTTAACTAAAACATGCTAGGTAGATTGTAATTTCATTCCAAGAGGGAAAGAAATGTGGGAACACCAACAACTATAGTTGTAATGGGCTTATTTATCTCGCTGTTTAATTTAATGGCAAAGCTACCATAATGTTTGGCGAGGGCTGTGGATTTTGGATAAGTATTCCTTAACAAGCTGTGGAAATGAACTGTCTCCAGGTTATCAGCCCCGTTACTGGGACTTCTAGAAACACAGTGAACCCGGCTTCTGTTAGCTAATGTTCTACCCCAAACTCTGCTAGCACAAACTCATAAAAGTGCAGAAGATAGTATGTTATAGTACAGATAATACTGTATTGGATAAGATATATACACATGCAAATCTGTATGTATATCTGTATATGCCATATATGATACCTGACAGAGTTGGCATTATGTCTCTTGCCTCAGTGGAAGGAGGAGAAACTGTTTAATAAATAATACTAGAATCATTGATTATCTGTATGGAGGAAAAAGTCAAATCAGATTCCTAAAATACCATGCACAAATATTTCTAGGTAAACTAAAATTTAAACATAGAAAGTAAAAACTTCTGTTAAAAATGAATACCTCATTTACTTATAGGTGAGAAGGGACTTCTTCAGTAATACCCAGTAAAGATATCAGAAATGAGTCATAGCATAACTGCTTTTCAATTAAGAATGTCTCTCTATTAAAAGATGCCTAAACAAGGTGAACAAAATGCAAAACTAAGAAGAATATATTTGCCACAGATAAAATCTACAGGGATTTGTACATAGGATATACAAATTACTTCTATGTGTTATTCAGTTAACAAAAAACTAATAAGAAGTAAGTACCCAATTAGAAAAACTGACCAAAAATTTAGGCATTTTATAAAAGAGAGTATATCATTGCCCAATATACATATGAAAATATGGCCAAACACATGAGTCATAAAAGATTCATTTTATGACTGAATTTTCCTGAATTAGGAATATATACTATTGTCCACATAATACATGAAAATGAAACGATTGGAAATCACAAATGATATTGTAGACTACAGGCATGCTTACAAACTGCTGCTAGAGACTGAAATCAGTATAAATATTCTTGAAAGAAATTTGGAATTATTTGTTAAATCAAAAATTCACAATCTCTATTTTTAGCAAGAAATATACTTTCATAAATTGGTTGTTAAAACACTTCTCCCACACATACATGCAAAGCCTAATTATCTACAAGTTTTAAAGTAATTAAATGAAAAAAAAAACCAACTAGACAAGTAGTAACAACAACAAAAACAACAAAAAGCTGGTGTAGCAATATTTAGACCAGAAAAGTATGTAGGCCAATAACTGCTGTAAGTGTAATCATCACTTAAGAAAAGAAACAATTTGCTGGGAAGATAAATATGTGTGTATAAAAATTCTAGGCCTGTTTTACTCTAGCAAGAAAGCTTAATAATAAAATTGTGAGTAAAATAGACAAACCCAGATCAGAATTTTGGAGAATTTATCATATTAATATAATAGTAATAAATTAATCTGGCAAAAAATATAAAAATAACTTTAAAGGAATCAAATAACAAGGCTGGTACAATTGATATATTTAGTCTCTCATCCAACAATTGAGGAACTATTTTGTTTTTCTTTTTCAAAAACAGATGGGAAATGTGATGATTTGTAAGCTGCAGAGAGGCTCCTACAAGTGAATTGTTGATGCAGAATCTGCTCTTCAGTCTTGAAATAAGTGGGTTAGAATTCAATAACAAACTAATGGCCAGAAGTCTTCTTGTGTTAATTTGGTAAGGGTTCAGGGTTAAGTCAATGCCTTATATAATTAATTTAAATTCTGTCCTTTTGAAGAGTTTTTGTAGCATTTGAATTTGCTGATTTTTGAAGTCCTTGGATAGCTAACCTTTATCCTTCTAAGTTTCTTAATTTTTCATTCCCTCATTCCCTCTGCCCCTTTTGTGGCTGCCTATTTCACATCTTTTCCTTTCTCCCCAGTCCTTCCCTCATTCTCCTTTCAGTTTATCACCTTTTTCTGCTTCACTGAAAAGTCCTAGGTGACAGAAGAGAATTTCCATGAAGTCCCATCACCCTGTCTCCAGCCACCCAGCATCTGTGGCCCTTTCCTTGTGTTGCAGAAGATGAACTGAGCCCTCAGCAACCCCATTGCTAGGGCCACCTCCCAACCTTCCTTACTGACCCACTTCCCCCTGCCCACTGCCCGACAGCATCACCATTGCCCCAGCGATGCCTTTCTTACAGAACCAACTGGCAGGCACAACTAGTCCAAAATCGAATCCCAGAATTTCTTCTCCCTCCAAATCTACTCTCTGGAAAGACCCTCCCTTCCCCCATCAGTAAATGGTGTCCAGACCCCAAACTTGGAATTGACACTTCTCTTTCTTCACATCCCACATTCAATTCATCAGCCGGTCTTCTCAGTTTTACCTTTAAATTAGATCACCCTTCCCACCCTGGGCCAAGCGGATGTCACCTGCCTTCTGTCTGATCACAGCAGCCTCCTATGGGGTACTGGCTTCCTTCTCTTCGCGCAGTTTATCTTTCTTTCTTTCTTTTTTACTAAATCATAACTATGTACATTAATGCATCTATGGGGTACAGTGTGCTCATTTGATATACAAGTTGGAACGTTTACATCAAACTGGCTAACACAGCCTTCACCTCACACGCTTATTGTGTTGAGACATTTATACTGTCAACAGTTTTGCGTGTTCCCTTCACCCACTGTGAAGCCACGGTGCTTCAGGTTGTCTGTCTTTTGCGCTCAGAACCTCCCAGGACTTCCTATCTCCCTAGGACTCCAGTCAGACAGGCTGCCACAGTCTCTGGACCCTGCACAACCTGCCCTTTGCTATCCCCCTGGCCTGCAGTGCTGTGTCTCCTCTCCTGTCACATGCCCACTCAGCCGGTGGACTTGGGGTGCCAGTCACACCCTGTCCTTTTCACTTTCCCTTGCTGTTCTTCCTTTCTGGAAATTTTTCCTCTGGACATTTCCAGGCTGTGGAAGAGTGACTGGCAAACCCTTGTGATCCATCAATATTCTCCACAGGAATGAATTGTACATACTCTTTTCTTCAATTCAGTCACAAATAAATGAGCCAGCCATCCATGATTGTCCCTGTGGAGTTGTCAGGTGTGAGTGTGACTGGCACCATTTTCACCTCGCCCGGCTCACCTTGGGAGAAGTGAGAAGCCCCTGCCCTATTTCCAAGCTAAGTCAGGGTTTATGGTACCTTCCAGTTCAGCTGGAAGTTTGAGTAACCGTTTGTCAATTTTGTCTAATTAATTGAGTCACTTTCAGGGGATGCAATTTGCAAGTGTGAGGAGAAAGGAAGGCTGAGAATTGAAAACAGAAATAAAAACATTCCACCTCAATAGTGAACAAGGAGCTAGTGGTGGGTGTAAAATGGGGGGCAACGGAGCAAAGGGACAGGGAGAGAAAAGAGCCAAGAAATGTGTGGAGGGCTGGAAAGTGTGCTGGCCCCGGGAGGGAAAGGAGAGTCTGTAGAGGACAAAGAAACTGGCTTAACCAGGATGTAACGCAACCCCGCCCCCATAAATATTCAGATGAACCTGCTATCTTTGCAGGAGTTTTTGTTTGCTTGTGCTTGTTTATATGGGCGTGAAGAAAAGTGACAATTTCAAGCTGGGTTCACATCAAAACAGAATCAAAGCCCAAAGGACTTGAGGAAATCCATAAACTTCACTTTGGAAAGTAGAGCATGGACCTAGGGTGACCAGGAGACCAGGGAGGGACAAGCAGCTGAGAATCACAGCAGTGACTTCCCGTAGGGCGGAGGCTGGGCATGCAGGATTCCAGCTTCACCTCCGGGGCAAAGCTAGTATTTAAATTATAATGTAAATACACAAAGTTAACAGACTTTAATTATTAAATAGTGAAACACAAGGTCAGAATCTACTCTTTCCCTTCAACTTTATGAAAATACGCAATTCATATCTTCATCGTAGGAAAAGTCCACGCACACTTTCTCAGCACAGACGCTGCTAGTGCACAATGCACGGGTACACTAACCTCAAAAAGCTCTTCACTAGTACATACGGGCAATTCACTCTGATCAAGATAGTTTAAAAAATCATAGTTGGGACTTGTGGGTAATTCCTGCCAGTACTTTTTGCTAAATAGTGAAGATAAAAACCTATTTGAATTGTAAATGAAATCCATAGACACCTTTTTCTAATCACTTAAATGTTAATGATGCTAATGCTATTACTATTTTAGAGAACAGAAAATTCAAATCTCTGAAAGTAAAAAATAAAGCGCATTTTAATTATTCATAAGCCACGTTTATTTATATTGTTAGGCTGCACATATTTTCTCCTACAAATCTGTTATTTTAAATGGCTTTTTGTTATATCAATATTTTCAGTTAAAAATTAAGAAACATATTTTTTTTAAAAAATGTGAGATGGTCTTATCCAAAAATATTACCCACATCTGCCTCTCTAAATTACTTCATGTATTTTAATTTCTTATCTGGCACGATGAGGAAAGGCAAGCAGATAGGCAATGCCTTTTGCCTACTGTAGGGAGGCAGCTGTCCTCTGTCCTTGGACAGCCTAGAGAGCAAAGGACGCGGCCAGAGGGCTCACTGCCCTCCTAGCCATTCTGCTGCTCCCGGGTTTGGGATGAGGCAGAGACTGCTAGCTGTCTATAAAAATCAATTTCTCCCTTTTGTAGACAGACATGTTGATTTGCAGGAATGTAGGAAGCTCTGTGATTTAAAGGATTAGGAGTATCAAGTCATCATGCTTTGTACTGAGAATGGAGCAACCTCAGAAATCAGAGATATTTATAATGTTCAGTAATAACGATAATAGTGATAATGTCTAATATCTAAGACTGTACCAGGCAAACTAAAGTAATTTATCGCTGCTCAGTTCCCACAAAACATTTAAATAAAAGGGGAAGATTATCAGCTCCAAATTAAGTGGTTGGCGGAAACAGATTCCTGGCAAAAGTGAGGAGCCAGAGAAGGATTCAGACCATAATATTCAGGGATTAGAATTATAAATGTAAGGGGTGCTGTTATTGACGGTGATAATGAAGATGATGACACCAATAGCAATAATATTAAGGTTAATGACAACTGCTACGCGGTGGCTGGATCTGAACTTGTGTCAGAGGTGAAAACAGGTTTTCAGTAAGGTTAACTATGAGAGGAGGCAATGAGGAGGTGGAGGAAGATGAGTGTCCCCTGAACGTCTGGCGGGGGCCCTCCTCCACAGCAGGGGCAGTAAAACACGTGTGTGTGGGTGAGTATCTGGCCCTGCTTCTCCAGGGCCTGGAGGGTACAAACAGAGGCAGACACTGGTGGCATTTATACCAGGGGAAAGCGTTCAGCAGGGCGTGTGTTACTGTCATTTGATTGAACAATAGAGTTTTTAAGGCTGTGTCATTAGATCCTTAGCACTCCTCTGCCGCTCTCTCTTCTAATGCAAAGAAAGGCACAACCAATCAGTCAAATCAATTTCACAGTAGCGGGAGTGTTAGAAAGCAGGTTGATAAAAATGAGTAATTAGGAAGCAGTTTCTTCCTATTTTTTCTTCCTCTCTCTTCTGTGCCCAAGCAAGAAAGAATGCCCGTGGCCTGCCAGAGGAGGCTGAACTCCTTCCAAACTAATCCGGAAAACACAAATGTTTTAGATAATAGGTGCACTCTAATCCAAACGCCTCAGGTCACATCCAGAAGCCTACTAGCAAAGAGCAGTCAGGTCTCTATCATCAAGGGTCTAATTAATTATCCGGTTTCTAAACCGCTGAGGCCCCTTAATTTTCTTCTGGGAGCCTGGATCTTGCCGATCATTCAAATCGCATCGCCCCTAGAGGGCGAAGAGAAACAATTATAATTAGCATATATGGCCTTTTGTGAAAAGTTCCTATAGGTAATCTGGCGGTGAAAATGATGTTTTGGACAGAAACAGCCTCTGGAGCTCCACTGATCCGCGGGAGCCGCTCTCCCCCTTCACCGCAGTGCGCTGGCGCTGGACTCGCAGTGGCCAGCGAGAGGCAGGCCAGGCCGAGGCTCACCTTCCCAGTCTGTTCCAGTTGTTTTTGGTCCCCAGGTCTGTGCTCCCTTTACCTATGCTCATCACAACAGGAATGATCTCTTGCCCAAGAAGCATCAGAAATAGAATGTAGCCAGAGTCCCTCCCTCCATGTGGAAGAAACAAGCGCCAGGGCACCGGTAGCCCTGGGCACCATCTCTCCACCGAGTGGCCATGAAATCTGCCTCCTCCACTCTGCTTCTCAGTAAGCGCTGACTGCAGAAGGGACTTTCTGGGAGCAAAGGAGCAGCTGCCGCTTACAAGGAAGGAAAATTGAGGACCCAGTGCTGGGCAGAAGCAGCCTGCTCTCCCGGGACCCAGCGCCAAGTCAGCCTCTCCCTTCCATCCAAGGCGCATCCTCCCTGCCTGCATCAGACAAGGAAGCTGCTCTGCGCAGCCGGGATGCTGGTTCCCAGGGATGCTGGTTCCCAGCTCCCTCCCGCCTGCAGATCACTGCTGCACTTCCCGCCAGAGGTGCGGTTCTCCCTCGCTGGGTGAGGTTTGCGTGCACCGGCGGCGAGGCCTGCAGCCATCCCGTCGTCCCCTTCCTTCTTCACACACAGCTCTGCCAGCTCGGTGTGGGGCGGCAGCCTGCTGCTCCTTGGCCCAAGGACTGACTTATATTCCCGGCGTCTAACACCCAGAACGTGGCACACTCCTCGTCTGTATCTCAGTGCCCTTATGATCGTCAGCACAAAGCGTAGTCAAAGGACTCCTCCCTTGAATGTTCCTCTGCCTTCCCAAACGATGAAGATTCTGCTTTAAGTAATTTCAGTATTTGAAACCTTAATCTTGTTTGTATAATCTTTTGTGAAAAGGAATTTCACGGATTATCTCATTTGGTTCTCAAAAGTCTGGTGTAAGAAGACGGTATTGCTCTTTGCATCATACTGATCATTAATCAGGACAAACACAGCTGCAGTTTCCTGTAGCCCTAATGAGAACATCTGCGTCACCCTGGCCTTTCTGTCCCCAGGTGATTGGTACTTGGGTTATTCCCACCGAAACCCCACCGAGCAGTATTGGAAGCTCACAGTTTATAACTCGTCCAGCTCCTCCTGGGACTGAGGTTCCGATGCCCCCTCGGTTCCGATGCCCCCTCCAGTGACCCCCTCCAGTGGCCCTCTCCAGTGACCCCCTCCAGTTGCCCTCTCCAGTGACCCTCTCCAGTCGCCCTCTCTGAAACGTGTGCTTCCTTTCCTAGTTCCTTGTCAATTCCTCAGCTAGGTTCTCAAACTGGTTTCCCAGGTGCCAGTCTTCACATTTTAACTTCTTAAACAACTCTTTTTCCTGTACTACGGATTTGATCACGTCACTAATTCTCTACTTATCCGTGAATATGATACGAATTCTAATGACTTTCCAGGTCTTGGATGATCTGATCAAAACCTACGTTTCTAAACTTCAGGATGAATGAATAACCCAATAATACTCATCCTACCACTGATCTCAGGTAACATTTCGTAGCACTTACTGGGTCCCCATCTTTCTCTTTGCGGTTTAACAACCATCTTGAGAGTTGTCTGAGGTTTTCATTTGCTCTTTCCTATGTATTTATGGATTGTGTTTCTCTATTGTACATTAAAGAAACTCTTAGCTAAATGAGAAAAAAACATTTTATATTTTCTTAAAGAGTTTAATATTTTTAGATTTTTACATTCAGATCTATTATTCTTTTTGAGGTAATTTTTGCATATGGTACAAGATGTAGGTGGAGGATGACCAGTACCATTTGCTAAAAGACCACTATTTTTCAGTGGAATTGCTATTGTATTTTTGCTGAGATTGATTAGCTGTATGTGTGTGGGTCTTTATCTGTATTTTCTGTTAGATCCATTGATATATATATATTTTCTTTCTCCAATGCCTAACTCTATTATTGAAGCTTTATAGTTTCTCTCACATCAGTGGGTGTGAGTTCTCCAGTTTCATTATTCTTATTCAAAATTATTTTGATATTCTCATTTTGTTTCATTTCCATATGCATTTTAGAAACATTTTGTCAACTTATACACAATTCATATGATTATCATTTAGATTCTCTACAGGTTAATTGGGGTGAATCCTCATCTGAATAATATTAAATCTTACAATCCATGAACATGGAATATTTCTAGTTATTTAAAAAAATTTGAATTGTCTTGGTAATATTTTGTAATTTTCAAATGCAGCTCTTGCATGTTATTTTTTTGGATTTGTACCTAAGTATGCCATATTTTCAGCAATTATAAATGAAGGTTTTTAATTACTATTCATAATTGTTCATTGTTAATATATGGAAGGCAAAGGATTCTGCATACTGGCCTCATGTTCCATGACCTTGTTGAAGGTGAATTATAAGGCCAGTGCCTGTGGCTCAGTGGGTAGGACGCCAGCCCCATATACCCAGGGTGGCAGGTTCAAACCCAGCTCCGGTCAAACTGCAACAAAAAATAGCCAGGTGTTGTGGCAAATGCCTGTGGTCCCAGCTACTCCAGAGGCTGAAGCAAGAGAATCGCCTAAGCCTAGGAGGTGGAGGTTGCTGTGAGCTGTGTGACCCTACAGCACTCTACTGAGGGTGATAGTGAGACTCTGTCTCTCCCCCCCACCAAAAAAAGATGAATTATAAGTTCTAGTAGCTTTTTTGATAGTTCTTGGTAAAAAAGAAATGATTTTTTACATAGACTTTCTGTAAATAATGATAATCTTATTTCTTCCTACCCACTCTGCACTTCGTGCCCTGTCCCCGTCCCTGCTTATGCTTTACGGCACTGGGTGGGGAACCTGGTGCAATACTGAATGGGCTTGGAGAGAAGTCGTGCCGTATTCCTGACCTAAGTGAAAAGATTCAGTCTTTCACCAATAAATGAATCATGTCAGCTCTAGGTTTTAATTGACACACATTCTTTACCAGGCTGAAGAAATTGTCCTTAATTGTTGGTTTGCCCAGAGTTTTCATCATGTTAAATATTGTCAAATGTTTCCTCTGCAGGAGTTCTTTAGACTGTGGACATGATGAATAACATTGAATTCTGACAAATGTGAAACAAAGCAAAGCATGATGTATTAGTTTTTAATATATTACTGCACTTTATTTGCTATTATTTGTGGAGATTTTTGAGTTCGTGTTTATAAGGTATACTTGCATGTAATTTTCTTATCATCTCTTGTCTGCATTTGGGATCAGATAATGCTGGCCTCATAAAATGTATTAGTAAGTATTTGCTCCTTTTGTGTTTTGCTTTTTTTTTTCTTTTGTTTGTTTCTTTTCTTTTCTGAGTCAGAGTTTAACTCTGTCATCCTGGCTAGAGTGCAGTCGTGTAATTATAGCTCATAGCAACCTCAAACTCCTGAGCTCAAGTGATCCTATTGCCTTAGCCTACTAAGTACCTAGGACTACAGGCACCTGCAACACAGCATCCAGCTAATTATTCTGTTTTTAGTAGAGACAGGGTCTCACTCTTGCTCAGGCTGGTCTCAAATTCCTGACCTCAATCAATCCTCCTGCCTTGGCCTCCCAGAGTGCTAGCATTACAGGAGTGAGCCCACTGCATCTACCCTCCTTTTCTATTTTTACAAAAGTTTTTATAGAATTGGTATGACTTCTTCCTTAAATATTAGGTAGAATCAATGGAGGAAGTCATCTGGTGAAGAAGTTTTGTTCTCCTAGTGTCCTTTCATTTTTAATTTTCTGGGGTTCATTTAGGCCACACTAGAGGGAAGGCACATTAGACCCTTTCCCTGTTCCCAACTTTAGACTGCTTCTCTCGCTACTCAGTGTTTAAGAGGGTGAGGGCAGGGCAGTGATCCGGTTTCTTGTACTTACCCAATCCTAGGTAGGCCCAAGGACCTGGCGCTGGGGAACAGGTGGGGGTAAGTTTTCTCAATGATTTACTTCTCCTCCTCAAGGCAGAACCCTCTGCACCTGCAGGTAAAGGGGAGGGTGCCTGGATTTGCAGACCATCAGGCACCAAAGCTTTCATTCTTTAAGACAGAAGTGCTCAAGTGGCGCTGTGAGCCCCACGCTTCCTGGTCAGCACGTGGTAGAGGAGCCCGAGCTTGCACTCCCCGTGTCAGCTGATTTCTGCTGCCCACTTGCAGGTCCCTGGCACTGGGCCCCCCAGGCCCCACTCTGTCTGTGAGCGATGCTCCCAGCACTGCCTCCTGCAGGGACGTCTTGTCTTGCAATTCCTCTGAAGCCCTGCACCACAGTTCCTCTGGGGGTCAGAAAAGGTAAGATTTGGTGGTTTTCCCAGCTTAATTCATGGTTATTATGTCGGTACTTCTCAGCTTTACTAATCCCAGCCAGAAACAGATCACTTTCTATAGGGTGCTCAGGACAAGAACCAGGGACCAAAAGAAACATTTGTGCCTACTTACATATCAATTATATTTACATTAGCATAGGTAGCTGAGGAAGCGTTTTGCCATTTTTAGAGTATCAGCATCTGATTTTATTCCTGACCTTACCTAGCAACATGCTGGGGGGAGGGGTGTTTGCTAAGGGAAAAATTAAAAACTTCTAGAAAAAAATTTAAAAAATGATGACAGCAAGATTCAAATTTTCGAATTCTGGGCTATCATCATTTCGATTATATGAAATGTCCGTGCCTTCTATCTGTGTTTCAGTATTACAGAAACAGCAGACAGTAATACGGGTTTGCATTAAATAGCTCTTGAGAGTTTTAGGAAAATGATTATTAGCAACCAGGTAACAAGAGCTCCGATTTTGTCGTGTCTCACATCATCTTATTTTTTTAACGTCCTGTAATAGTTTCCTTCACTTGAGTTCATCTTTTATCTTAGATAAGGTTTTTCTCATGTATGACTCAATTTTGGAAATTTGTGTTCGTCCTTAACAGCGATTCTGTGGTTATTTCAATTAGCAGGGCTGACCGGGAAATTCTTCTTGGTCAGCGTTGTCCCTGCGGTGAGGTGGGGGAGGTGACACGGGGCTTGTTACAGAGGGTGTTCAACCTCTCTATCCTTGGCATCTCCCATTTCCCTGCCCTGGAAACACCCCATTGACACTCACACTCTGGAAACAGACAGGCAGTGCCCGGCAGCGGAGGGATTAATTGTAATTGCTAACTTCTTTTGAGTACATTTAACCGAGTAGCAGAAGCACAGGGCCTCCTTCCCTGAACTCCGGGGCCTGCTCGCAGGCAATGTTATATTACCCCTGGGTGGGAAGGAAGTCGTGTGGGAGCACAGAGCAGCTCATGGAGAAAAATTACCATTTCAGATTTATTACTTTGGCTAGCGGGAGTGCCGTAGGAATAGGCTCTCTAACGCCTTAAAGAGCAATTCCCCAATAATTTGACTGTTGCTTAGTGAACTATTTTTAGGGACTGTCTCCATCAGCTTTTAAAGGCACATGCCATCCCATTTTCAAAGGTTATTTTAGTGATTTGTCAAAATGATACAGATAACAGAATCTCTCTCCTCAGGTTAGAGAAATATGGGACATTCTGTGATAAAATCTGTGTTCTTGAAAACAAAAACACCCAGGTTTTTTTCTTTCTTTCTTTCTTTTTTTTTTTTTGCTGAGTATTTTTCATTGCTAAATTCTGGTGCAATTCCGTTTCATTTCTTTGATATGATGCTAATCTTGTAGTTTAGCTTTGCTTAGTTGCATAATCAGATGATAGGATTTTCGTGAAGCCGCCTTTGGAAGGTAGCACACACTTATCTCTGACAGAGTTCCAGATACTGGATCAATTCTGTTCCACAGATGCACCGCCAGGTCACCTCACGGGAAAATCACAGTTGCCATTAAATATGAAATGCACTCAAGGCACTGGCGTCTGACATGCCCCGGGCTTTATTTAATATAGAATGAGATCTAGAATCTACATTTTGATATCATTTGTTCAACTGGACAAAGGAGTCCTGAGAAGCCCATGGGGTGGCTTTAGTGACACGCTCCTCAGGGTGTCCCTGACACCCCAGGGCAGTTTGATTCCCACCTCCAGCGCCAGGGAGTGCAGGGCTGTTACTGCCCCGCTGAGAGCCTCCTCCGCAGAAAAGCTTACCGTTGCAGGTACTGTGTTTTGTCCCATTGCATTCCTCTTCTGCAGTGAGCTAACTATGTTAAGGACACGGTAAGGGACAAATTGAGCAAAGGAGAAAGTTTCCTTATAATTTTTCTCTCAATCCTTGGAATCCTTTAAAAAATGTGTTCAAATAAATATATTTGCTAGAGAACAGAATTAATGTGATTCTGATGAACTGCCTCAGGGATTAATTCTTAGCTCTTTCTTAGAATAAATGGTCTGAATTTTTAATATTATTCATTGATCTATAAATATGAAATAACGCAATTTGTTATTGTATACTACTGTGTCTGCACTGATGCACCTTCCAATTCTGCCTTCTGTATAATATGCTTGATAAATAGAAGCCACTGAAAATTGAAAGCATAGAAAATAATAGTGAAGAGTTGGCCGAGTGGCTATGTTGGTATGTGGCTCTTCATGGGAATCAGTGTTAGAGTGAGTATAATTCCTTCTGCCGATCAGGAAATTAAACATATGTTATATCAAACTCTAAACTTCTTGAAAACAGGGGCTCACAGGGTAGCAGGGGCTTTCAAGAAGTTTACAGTTTGATATAATGTATGTTTAAGTTCCTGACTGTATCAGGAAAGTATATCAGATTCTTTGTATTTAAGTTTTCAACATAACAACTAGCACATATCTAGTGTTCAAGAAATGGTTACTACATAAAGAAATAGATAAATGAGTGGTGAACAGGTGAGGCACAGATCTTGAATTTGGATGCTAAGGGCCTAATGAAGTCTGGATGTAAATAAGTTTTCTTTAATTATCAAAGCCACTGGGCATATTAATCTGAAAATTACAGATACTTGCTAAGAATGAGTTTATTTCCCTTTCCTCTTGAATGGGGTTGAAAATGTTATGTACTTGATATAGTACTTTACTTCACGGAAAAATACATACTAAATATGTGTAACATTAAATAAGTTTCTTTACATCAACATGTCAATTTGCTAAATTTAAAACTAAAAATATATTCTACCAGGTGCCCCATCTCCAGCCCAGCGCATACCTCGCCCTGGTCTGCAAAGTTTATGACCATGGGAAGTTTTTGAACAAGATAAGTAGCATACATCTTCTTGGATTATTGATGTTACTTCTAAAGCTGGAAAAAGCCACATTACCTTTCTGTATTAAAATTAAAACAGCTGTCTAATGTGGTAAAACATTAGAGATCGGTTGAATTTGCAAATGAACACGAAAATCAGTGGAGGCCAATTCTGGCCAGGAGCCCAAAGGCACTGCGGGAGTGCTTGGTTTTTATGAACAACATTGATATGATATAAATACTGGTGACCTGTAGACTTGAGTTCAAATCTTACCTTGTCCTCTTGAAAATGGTGAGCACCTGTGTGCACCTTAACATACCTGTGCCCAAGGTGGCTCATGAAGTTGGAACTATTTTATCCAAAAGCCTCTTGAGACTATTAAAATAAATACTGTGGCATTGTCAGCCCAGTGGATATCACATGTTCAGTGTGTAGGCAAGTTAGTTGACCGCCCGGCAGAATGTGTCAAGTTAATTCTCAGGTTACCTTCCTCTTATTATCCTGCCACTGAAAAAGTGACAGCAGTCCTGAACTCTGGTCAATGCCAGCCTGGTTATAAAGAGCCTCTCACGGTTCTTTGTCCCATGGTAAGTGGAGCCAATACCTTTGTATTTTCCCAATGGACATTATTTAAATCAATGCATTTAAAAGTCTGATTCTCTCTGTTGCAACTTATTGTTGGGCATCTGAACTGTTGCCTGCTAAAGGGAGCAATATTTGATGGGGGCTGACATTGTTTTAATATTCTGGGATGTTCTTAAAACTATGCAACAAGTACCCGACACATTGCCCATGACAACATATTTGGTGGATTTTTAGACTCTAGTGACACAGTGATAAAAGAAATCCCACCTGAATTGACTTGACGTTCAACCAGAAATTCATTCAGCCATTTCTGTGCTCTCAGGCCATGCCCTTTGGTTTTCTGTGCATATTTGATACTCTTCTCAGCCGTTTTCAGTCTCTAAGCTGTGAAGATCTGGCTCTCCCAGCCCTTCCCCTGCCCGCTGCTCTAGCCCACCTGTGGCCCCCGCTGTCCTCCCTCTCTTCTCACTCCCCGTCCTGGGGTCTTCACAGCCGACCCTCCCACTTTGTTCTTGTGGTGACGTGTAAATGAGCTTCCTGGTCATTCCTGAGTTTTTTCTTCTCCCTTTATGCTGCTTTAATTTTCTCTTATTAATATGCTTTAAGTCCATTACCAGGACACACTCGCCACCTGTCTCCTTAAGTAGCTAAAAAAATAAAGGGAAAAAAAAAGGAAAAGAAAGGCTTCACAGGTACAGAGAGAGTTACTTTTTTTTTTTTTTGCAGTTTTTGGCCAGGGCTGGGTTTGAACCCACCATGGCAGACACATGGCGCCAATGCCCTACTCCTTTGAGCTGCAGGCACTGCCCCAGAGAGAGTTACATTTTATAAATCCACAAAAGGTTTTATAAATTAAGTTTGGTCTAAAGGGTTTTCCATGTCTTGGGTAACCCACTCATGTGAAAAGCAGCCTAGTCCCAGCTAGTCCCCCAGCTGCACTTAAGTCACCCACAGGTGGCCAACTGCCCAAACCGCTTTTGAACACAGCAAAAGCTGAGCTACACCCCAGCCACTTCCCTCCTTCATTTCCACTTTTTTGGACATCACTGTCCCCTTCTCTTCATAATGTTATTTGACCATGCGACAGGCAGCTCTGGAGTCCTGCTGACCCTGCTCTGGTCTCGGGGTGGCCAGAGTAGCAAAGTGTTCATTGTGCAATGCTCAGTTAAATTTACTTTGTTTATAGTTTTTTTTGTTATTATTGTTGTTAGCAATATTAAGAAAGAGAACTTTCTGAAACTTTGTGCCTTAAATTAAAGCTTTGATAGTACCCATGTAAGGAGTTAGCCAAAAACTTCTATTTCTTGAGGGAAAGTCAATTTGAATGCTGTGTTGTAGCGTTCCTGATAGCATTCAATGTAGCCTTCAACAGCGGGCTTTTTCTGTTGTCAGTGTTTGTTATGAAGTTAGTATGGCATGGCTAAGTGTTTGAAAAAGCAAAAGAAATGGACAAGAAATGCATTTATTTAAGCATTGGTCTCAGTGTCAGTGTGTACGGATGTATGTGTCTGATATCTTTTTTAATGGTAACTAATTTTTAGAAATAAGGAGTAATGCCCAGCATTTTTATCCCACAATTTATAATATCTTATGCACTGATTCTTCACACAGCGAACACATACACGCCAAACCAAACAAATAAAACACAGATACGGAGGGAGCAGCTTCTCTGGTCCACAGAGACCCTCTTCTCTGGGTTGGTCACTCTTGCTCCTTCCTCCCTAGAATCTTTCTTTAGTTGTGTCCCCCATTCTCCTGAACCATGTGCTGAGCTGTGCCTGGTGGGTGGGGCTTTTTGAGTTTTTACAAATGTAAACATCTAGGAGGCTGAATCCTGGCCGGCCCCAGGAGGCTTGGCATAAATACAACATCAGGTTTCCTGCAGGGAGCCAGGAGGCTCTCTTCTCTCAGCTCCTGTTCTCTCCCCTTGCCCTTACTGACTTCCATTCTCCTCACTCAGCCACACTCTGTGCAAACCCACACTCTCATTAATATCATCAAGTAGGCTCTAGAGAGAGAAGGAACTAGAGAAATCTATTTAATCTCCATCAGGCAACCACCACCACATACAATCACGAATCACCTGCTGCATCAGTCTCCACAGTTCTTTTCCTATTATTCATAAGAAACTGCCCATTAAAACTTTGATTATGATTTAATGATCAAACAGAGATTTGTGATGGAGGGTGGATTGTTCATTTTCCAGGTATTTCTCTAAAGACCTGATTTATACTAATCTGAGTAAATAAACTACTTCTTCCTCTGTCCTCTCAGAAAAATCTTCTATCTAGACCAAGATGCCTAACTGCCTCATCCCCCAGCTTGACTGAACTCCAGGCAGTTTCCTTCCTGACTGAAGACCACTGGCCTTGCTTTTCTTGAAGCATTTGCTTTAGCAACTTTGCCACTGTGAATTCTTTCTCTGTCCCTGTGAGATGTGAATCTCCCAGCCTTTTGCCTGGAATGTCTTGTTCCAGGCCTGGGAGTCATCCCTTTGAAAGGTCAGCATCAAGAACCCTGTCATCCAGTCTCTGTGGGACGCTAGGAGCCTCACTTTGATAAGTGCCAGTGAGCAAATATAGGCAGCCTAACATACTGGCCCACCACCTGCCACATCCTCCAGTGCTGCTTGGGAATGAGCTCCCAGAGAGCCCCCAATCTGGAACCTTTTGTCTCAGGGGAGTTGAGTTCAATCTCGCTCCTTTATTGCACTAGTCTTGAATAAGTGTCTCCCTTTCCTGTTTACCTCTGTCCAGTAAGATTTTTATTTGACGGTCAGTGATGAAGGCTGCTATTGGCTTGGAGTCTGTCTGCCCCACTACACTGTGAGCCCTGCAGTCTAGAATTGAGAACATGGTCTGTTCATCTTTGCATCTTCTGCGAGTGGCCAAATAGAAGATGCTGCTGGAGTAGTTATTTCAAACATGTGTAAAAGTTAAAAATACTGTGGCTCAAAGGAGTAGGGCACCAGCCCCATATGCTGGAGGTGGTGGGTTCAAACCCAGCCCCAGCCAAAAACTGAAAAAAGAAAAGAAAAAAAAGTTAAAAATGCAGCAACCATGTCAAACGATATTAAAGAAAACACAAACCTTGATGAACCTGCACTCTAGCCCTGGAGTTCCTCCTGTCCTGCTCCGTCAGTAAGCCCAGGTGTCACAGTGGTATCTGCTGAAGACAAGGTGCCAGAACCCAGACTTTGTGTGGAGCCGGGCTCTGAAATGAAGTGCTGGAGTGCCGTGAATGGCCCACGGCAGAACGTTGCCTTTGCTTCTGGATGTGAATGAATCTATATTATTTCCCAAATGAGAAAAAGTCACTTTTAGTCTCTGAGTTTTGTGTTTATTGTACTAACCTGGAATCAGAACCTGCTGGAACTCAAGGCAGCCTGAAAACCCTGGTGTCACAGAGAGGAACCCGGAACCCTGCAGGCTTGTGTCCTGGTCTGGCTCAGAGTCATCACTTCTGGTGCCCTTTCACCAAACTGTGGGCTAATCTGTATGCAGCTGGGAAGAATACTGGGGCCTTTGGCAAAGTACATGAAGCTCAGTGAATTTCACCCCCAAACTATGACTCCTTGTTAGAAAGAGTATTTTGAATTAAAGGCCCTTAGAGGTCAATAGGCTTTGGAAGGGGCTTGTACTTCATAAGCACAAAAGCAGAGGAACCCATCAAAAGAGCCATGACCTTTTCTTCCCCTGGGTGTTATCTCACTATGTTGCAGGAAAAGGGCTGAGGAATGCAGCCAGACAGGGCCCACCCCATCTTAAAGATAATGCCTGTGTATCTGGTTACCTTAATCTCCAAAGAGAGTCACTCACTCACCAGTCAATCTGTTTCCCCATCCATTGATTCTCCCAGGTACCTATTCATTCTTCCTCCTAACCATTTATTACCCCGAAACAGAATTGTCTATTTTCCTCATCTCCCTGCCCTCCGAAATGAGCGTATATAAACTTCTGAGCCCCACTGGAATATTGGGTAATCATGGTGTGATTCTCCCTGTGTGCTCACAATAAATAAATTTGTAATGTCTTTCTCTTATTACTCTGCCTTATTGCGAGTTGATCTTTCGGCAAACCTTCTGGGGGTGAAGGAGAAATTTTCCATCCCCCCATGTTATAGTGAGCAATCGTTGCCCAACTAATAATGCATTAAATTTCCCGTTCAAGCTTATCTGAGTTCAAAATAGTTTCTTAAAACACACTTTAATGTATCCAAAATTCTAGGAAACTATTTCTCATTATATATAAACATACATATTTGCCTGATTTTTAATTTTATGATATTACTTAAAATTTTAGATATAAAAATCAAATAATCAATAATGCATGGCAGCAAAGAACCATCACAGCTCGTGGACCCTGCTTAGGTGTGATGCCGGTACTACTATGCACCTGCGAATTTTACATCTGTAGCATTGGTTTCCATGCCCTGCCTGGTAGGCGTCGACATGTGCCTGGGCCCGTGGGAAAATGTGCTCTCCACTGGGGTGGCGTCGGGATACCAGCCACATAGACGCGTTTTCACAGCTTTGCATTAACTCCTGGGATTTTTGTTTCAGAAAGTACATTGTTTTAGGAGTAGCATTTACAAGCTATTTTGGCTACCCTCATTTACTTCATTTCTGTCTGTCTCTTTTGGACATAGGAGAGAGAACAACTAGGTTTGGAAAATAGCAATGAGGGGGTTCCTGCTGGACGTGATGAGCCCAGCTTTGCTCCGGGGTCACCAGTCACTGTGGCTGTAGAGACAAAGGGAAGGAGTTGGGGTTCCAATAGCCACCTTTTGCAATTTCAGGACGTTTATCTTTGACTCTCCTGTGTCCCTTTGTAAGTTTAAAAACTCATTTCAGATGCACAGCTATGAACCGTTTCTTCCCTATTGCTGAAGGATTTGGTGAAAGGAATCTGAAAACTCTTCAGGCAGGGTGAAGGCCCAGCAGGCATTTCCAGTTGAATGTTGAAATAAAACCTCGTGCAAGAGTCTAGCCAGGCTCTTCTCAAGTTTTCCTTGTTTCCGTTGGAATGTTCATTTTTCTACCTCACACCCCCATCTAACACTGTTGTTTCCACTTAAACAATGCTTCTTTATTTTTTAGTTACATTTCTAACTTATTTATCATGTCATCATATTAAAACATTTCTAAGTCACTGCTTAGCCAAGGTGTGAATATTCAGCAGCCTCATAACCCCATTTTCTGATGCACTGGGTCTTTTTGAATCTTCTTTTGTTCTCTCCATGGTGTTATAAAAATGCTTCTGATCATTTCCAGTCTTTACTTAAGGGCCTCTTGAAGAGTTGGTATATCGCTGCCTGCTACTTTGTAAATAAAAAATCCAGTGATGCTTAGGAAAGGATAAAAAATCTAACTTTATGAACATAGGGAAACATATTTCAAGTTTTCTGAACTTCAACTGCTATTAAAATCCATGTTTGTTAAGATTTATTGATTTTACTTTTTCTTATTTTTATTTTTTCCCCATCAATATGTATAATCTTTCTAGATATGTCTCTTTGGTAATCTCAACCTCCTAATTTAGAACCATCTTGAGTTTTTTCAAAACTGGTAGTAGTTAGATAAAATTGGAAGAATCAATTCAGAAGCTTTCTTCAATGTCATGCCCTTCATTTATTGTATTATAATAAGATAGTGTTATGCTCTGTAAGTATTTTTTCTTTTTTTTTTTATTGAATATTAACTATGTACATTAATGCACTTCTGGGGTACAGTGTGGGGTTTTCACATGCATTCTGAAATACTTCCATCGAACTGGTCAGCACAGCCTTCATGTCATTTTCTCAGTTATTGCTTTAAAACGTTCACATTCTACTCTTAGAAAGATTCACCTGTACCCCTATAAGACGAACCTCAGAAGTGATCCCTCCAAACCCCCTCCCTCTTCCTATTCCCCCCTCCCTTGTCCCTCCCCCCTCTGTATGTTCTTAGGCTATTTGGTTATAGCTTTCATATAAAAGGTATAAATTAGTTTCATAGTAGGGCTGAGTACATTGGATACTTTTTCCTCCATTCTTGTGATACTTTGCTCAGAAGAACATTCTCCAGCTCCATCCATGTGAACATGAAGGATGTAAATTCTCCATCCTTCTTAATGGCTGCATAGTATTCCATGGTGTACATATACCATA
>CAUYTI010115514.1:0-38358 GCA_963575145.1 Galago senegalensis
CAGGCGCCCGCCACAACGCCCGGCTATTTTTTGGTTGCAGCCGTCATTGTTGTTTGGAGGGTCCGGGCTGGGGATTCGAACCCGCCACCTTAGGTGTACGTGGCTGGCGCCTTAGCCAGTTGAGCTATAGGCGCTGAGCCAGGAGAGAAACTTTTGACGGGGCTTTCACAGACAAAGCAGAGCAGCAACAACCTGGAAGTAGCTGTATTTGGTCTTAAATTAATAAACTGAATAACTGGGAAAAGTCTTAGCTCCTTCATGCAGGCAGCTACTAAGTGGGGACTAGGCTGAGTACTGACAAGACGAAAATAAATATGACCTTATTAAGAAAGTATTACTGCCTTAGGGGTCATAGCGGTCTGGTGGTATTGGGATGGGATGTGTGTGTATTTATCTTTCAGAGATACAGCAGACACTCCATAGCTGACCACCTCCCTTGCTGACCACCGGTTTAATTTGGCCTACTTTTCATAGTCTGAAATGCAGCCCATGTACGTATCAATAGAATAGGCCCAGTTCCCTCTGTTGACCGCCTGTATATGTGGACCAGTTTGTTCCAGCCCCGTAGGTGTCAGCTAACAGAGGTTCTACTGTATAATACGCTAGACGATGATACTGAAAGAGATTTGCCTCAGGGTGTGAGTGTATCAAGTATGGATGTGTCCAAAAGAATAAAGACTGGGCGTGAGTTGGTGAGCTGAAAAAGAGGTGGGAATCCTCCAAACTAATTCTCTAAGTTTTTATATAAATTTGAATCTTCCTCAGGAATCACTTTTATAAAATGCATTTAACTCGGTCTCCCCTCACAGTCACCAGTGGCACCTGGACACCAGGCACCAACCCTTGCCTCTCAGTGTGGTATTTGCATAAGGCCGTTTCTAAGTCAGTAGGGGGCTGAGAAGCCCAGTGTGGATACAGGCTGTCGAGGTTCCCGAGACTGTGTAAATCCTTCATTTCGTCACATTAGTGGTTTCCGTGATGGGCACCTTAGGATACTTGCTTTTTTAGTATGAAATGAATGGGAGAAACAGGTGGGAATCTTGTAATGGAACAGTAGGCAGCTTCCTCATTCTGGTAATTACATGGCACTTCCACTGAAGCTTCTGGAATACTAAAGTCCTTTCAGGAGAGACATAGTCTATCACTTTTCTGCAGAGGGATTCAAAATTGGAGACACAAAAGTGAATTAGCCATTATGTCTCCTCTGTGCGGTGAAGCAGCTCTAGTGCTGTTACCTCCACGCTGCTTTTCACAGCCCTGGGACGTCACCTGCCTCCCGAATGTCTGTGTTTAACACCTTTCTCCAGATGTCTTAATCTGCATGTAATTCCTTCTTGAATCTAGTTTTATCTTTTGCTCAGATTTCTAAGTTCTTTAGGCCCATTCGGATAAGTTCTCTATTCTTATAGTTTCTTGCCAAGCCACAAAATTGAATATCATTAAAATTTTCATTGTTATGCCACGGTTTTTTGTTCCCAGATTATTGAATAGAAGAAAATACATAGGAAAGAGCTATAAGTAGCATTCTATTAATTAATTAACTGAAAAAATTCATTTGAAAAAGCATAAAATTCTGTGCAGATGATGATACGTTTATCTGCGTTTATTCATATATATGCTTTTTATATCCTACCTTTTTCAAAAAGGGATAGGATTAGGGCATAGCTGTCATCAGATTCATTAAAACACATAAAAAGGCAGACTCAAGACCATTAAAAGAAGTGGAAAATATTAATGGAGACAAATTTCATGGCTTTGATGATTAAGCATCAAATTGGACCACCCCAGAGTTGCATGTTAATGTGTGACAATCTTCTTATCACTAGTTATTAAAAGAATATTGGATTTTAGATGTGAAGAGATGAAGGCTTTTTACCTCTGTAGTTTACTACACTGGTAAACTAATTAAAATTAGACACTGATACTAATTTAATTGTTGGGTTTTGTTTTGTTTGTATTAAATTCAATTAAAGTAAAATATATATTGAATCACTTTGGGTCCTGGACTGAAAATGATGAAAAGGGAAATTGCGTGGAAATGTTTGCTCTGCATACATCACAACCCGCATAAAATGCAATCAATGTAATAAATTCTATAATTAAAAGGATATACCACGTAGAAATGCTTATGGGAAAAAGGATGAAAGAAGATATTAATCTTCCTTGTGTTTTTAAGTATGAGGAAAGCAGGAAAGAAGGCATTTCAGCTTCTGCCCCAGAAGAAAAACAAGGCCCCAGACCCAGTCCCCAGAGTCCGTCCAGCCACCTCTGGCTCTTCAAGTCACCCAGCTCAGGACCCAGGCTCAGACCGCAAAAACAATCCGTCTAAAAAACAATCACCTTGCCCTATACAAATTCCTCACACACAATAACAGAAAGATGGTTGATGTATCCAGTAATTTACCTTATTTTGTTTTCTGGAAAGGGGAAGGGTTATTAAACCATAGATAACCAACACACTGACCAAGCTCAGCTCAGCACTCCATGATCTGCCAAGTCACTTCCATCTCCACTAGTGTCCACCTTGCATTGCAGGGAAGTCTTTCCAGACCATCTCTAGTTAGGTCACTGCCTTGGTTAACAGCCCTCAGGGGCCCTCGCTGCTTTCAAAATCATCTCTAACCCTCTTCATGAGAATCTGGGGTCTCTTTGCAGGGCCTTCACGGTATCACCCCATTCTGCACATGTCCCATCTGAAGTCCACCACAACCTCGAAACCCCCACAGCCTGGCATTCTGCAAATGTGCCACCAACTTCCCAACCTGGGCACCCACTGTCACCTCAGCCTGGAACGTTCTCCCTCCCTCACCCCAAACTCCCCACCTTCCCTGCAGTCTGGGTCATTCCTATTCACTCCAGATCTCAACTGAATAACTTTTCCTTCAGATATGGCCTCCTCAGAAGGAATCTCTGCAGCACCCACCTTGTGGGGATCCCGGACAGCGTTCTGCTCCACGAATGCTTCTTAAATGCTGTCTCCATGAAGTGCATCTTCAACTTTCCCAGCCCCACAGGCAAGGCTATATCCTGCTGGTCGCTGACACCCACCACAGCCAGCGCCCTTCAGCAACCATCCTGTCAACGCTGCCATGCTCTTGGTGGAACAACGCCGTGGGTGTCAAGAAACCTCATCTCCAACCATGACTGACAGCTCGCCTCCTGTTTGTGGAGTCCTCAGGTTTGCGTGGAAATCCTGCTTGAGGCATAGGCCTTGGATAGCAGGGATCAGCCAGCTGGTTCTCACTGAGCTGGCAGGGAGCAAAGATGACCCCAGCTGTGCTGGATAGAAAACTGGGGACCCCTGAGAGCGCCTTCATAGCCAGAGCTGCCAGGGCTCCCTCCTTATGTGAAGACAGCAACTGCTAACTTCCCCCAACCTGAAACTGGGTCCACTGGAGGAAGATGACAGGGAGGACGGGAGCCAGTGCGGGGACACGCTCATACTCGGGCAGAACGTGGCAGATCGGGTGAGACGGAGCAATTCTACGCAGCAGGTCTGAACAGAGGGATCACGTCCAGAGGAACCACAGGAAAACACACCAGGTGGAATCAGAGTCTCTGAGAAACAGCAGGCACGGCTGGCCTGGGTTTCTTCCCCACCAGGTTTCCATTGGCAGAATTGCATTCTGCTGCTCTCCCCACAAAAAGGACCAACCACTTTCACCTGGAGAGAGAAATGCTATACTTCTGTGATTTTTTTGTACTAAGACTTTCAGTGAAAAAGGCTAATGATTTAGATTTAGGCCTTTCTCCGGAACTTTACGTGCTTCCTTTTTGCCAACAAATAACTTTTAGCCTTATTCTCCTCTCTCCCCACCCAGGGTTCCCACCAGACTATTCCTCCCCCCGCCCCAGTCCTTTGAGCTTTTCTCCCCAGATGACATTTGTCAACTCTACAAGAAGTCCCGGGGCCCCCACAGGAGTGCCCGACTCCACTCCAGAAAAAACTGCCATAGAGACCTCATATCACCAGGTCTTGTAATAGCTCATTGCAAAGCAAGATTACTTGCTGTGAACAGCATGAAGCAAAAGCAGAAAATGCATCATAAATAAAGAATAAAACTATTGGGAAACTTGCTATGCCAGTATAAGTGAGGAGTATCCAGTGTGAATAAATTCCTACAGATTGCATTTAGTTGTTTCAGAATTTCTTCAAAACACATTTATTTTTCTTATTACAGTATTCCTTTGAAGTAGATGGGCCCTCAGCAGGCAGAGGAACTGTATACATAAACATGTTTCTGCAATCAGGTAAAAATGGGAATCATAAAATGATACGCCAGGCACCCTATTCTACTGTGTCACAGTAATCAGCAAGGCAAGATTTTGTTCCAACTTCCACAAACATCAACCGATCTGCCACTAAGTATGACCAGAATGGTCTTCCATGTTGGCAGAAATGAACTTTCCAATGCCTTTCACAATAGAAATGGTGACATTTAATACTTTTTCATAAAGCCTAGTTTTATAATGCATGTGCAGTCAATAGCAATAAGTGTTCGTTTACCATGGGCTAGAAAAGGAAGGAATTTGAAGACTCCAGGAATGTATGAGACATCGTGCCTACTAGTCAGGTAGTTCCTGACTAATAAAACTGTGAAAGAAATTCTCAGAAAAAAAATAGACAAGATTAATGCTAAAAGGTAATCAAAGATTACATATCAGAAGGCCATGTCTATAATTATAACCAGAAAAAAATAATTTGAGATTCATTCCTCTAAAATTAAGTGACGATCGTTTCCACGATTCTACAAATATTCACGAAGGCTTATCGTACTTGGTGTAAATAATAAGACAGAGCTAAGCAAGAGCTGTGTTAGGGATGAACAGGTACGCCAAGGCCAGGGGCCTCTGTGGGCGAGGTGGGCAGGGCGTCTTCCTGGAAAGCCCGCAGCTGAGCAGGCTGAGTGTCAGCACCTCCCTCTCCCTCCCTGTGGCTATTCCTGCAATTCCAGCCTGTGCTACTGTCTTCTCCAGGTAATTATGAGTGATTTCAGAGCGGGAACTCTTAAACCCCTGGGTAGCTCTCAAGTATCTTAACAGAGCCCAATATCTATTCTTGACTTCATTCACCAGTTGTTTATTCCCCCACCGCACCACCTGCACCAGATATTCTTCTTCCTTGCTTGTTTTGAACAGCAATTTATGGCTTACAATTTTTATTTTAAATTAACAAAAATACTAAACTAAATCTTCCAGTTGCTCCCAGAGCTAGATAATTACACTGGGATAATAACGTAGTAAGAGACGTTCTCTGAGAATTTGGGGGAATGTTTCACATTCCTAATAAATGTGGGAATTTCTCTCTTTTATCCCAGAACTCATACATGCACCTGACTGGATTATGAAAGGGGAAGTCAAACAGTCAAGATGAAAGAGAGAAAAAAAACTAAGAATCTGAGCCCTTGATTAGCTCCTGTGTCATCCATACCAGCCCCGGTCTTTTTCACCTGAGGAAAATGAAACCCTGTAAACAAAATGATGATAGTTAGGTTTCTGTGACGTGCAGCTGAATGCACCCTACCAGGTAAAGTATCCAAAAACACAGAGCTGATACAGACACGTTGCTTACAATGACACCCTGGCTTTCCAACTTAATAGGCAAATAGTAGTTGCCAAGGTCATTAGCTCTTCATTTGCAAAATAAGAGTAAGTAGTTGCCAAGTTCTTCATTTGCAAAATAAGGATGAAGACAGCGGCTAGTCCCTAACATTACTGTAAGAGCCACATGAGATGATGTAAGCCTTGTTTTATGCATATTCGCTGAGAAGTAATCAATACTTAATAGAAGTTACCTCTCATTATTATTGCTCAATATTTATTTGTTGAATAAGGAAATGAATAAGTTTTTCTTCAAAATCTCTAATGAAATGATCACATTTAGAAAATGAACTAAGGTGTCTGATCAGAATGTTACCAATTTCACTCAGTACTTTTATTGAAAAAAAAAAACTTTTTATTTTAGAGCAATTTTAGGTTTTTTTTTCCAAAAGCATTGCATCAATAGTAGAGAGAGTTCTCATGCATCTATGTAGTTCTATCTATTATCAACTCCTTACATCCATATAGTACACTTGTTATTTGTTACAATTAATGAACCAATGTTGATTGAACCAATATCAATGCATTATTAACTAAAGCTCATACTTTATTCAGATTTCCTCAGTTGTATTTGTTCGTTTGTTTGTTTTTTAGTTTTTTGCCAGAGCCGAGTTTGAACCCACCACCTCCCATATATGGGGCCTGCACCCTACTCCTTTGAGCCACAGGCGCCACCCAGATTTCCCCAGTTTTTATCTAATGCCCTTTCCTCTTCCAGGATCCCCTTCAGGGTAACTCATCATGTTTGGGCTCCTCGTGGCTGTGAGAGTCTCTCGGGGTTTCCTTATCTTTGATGACCTTGACAGTACCAAGGAGAACTGATCAGGTTCTTTGTAGCGCCCTCCCCACCCCCCGTTGGGATGGTCCTGCTGTTCTCTCATGATCAGACAAGGTCCCGTGTTTCACAGAGGAAGACCACAGAGGTCAGTCCCATTCTCAAGACGTGCTGTCCAGGGCACAGGCTCACAGTGTGCCTTAGCCCGTGGATGTTAGCCTGGGTTGCCTGGATGAGGCAGCATCGCCAGGTTCACACACCGTGAAGGTCTTTTCCCCTCTTCTCGCACTGTGCTCTTTGGAAGGACGACCCCATTTTGGGAATGGGGAGGGATGCTCCATGCCCAAGAGTTGACCAAATAGGTGGGCGACTTGAGTGTATTGTGTGTCTAATGATTTTTATTCGATACTTATCATCACTAAAGTTCCAAATTTTCTTCACCGAAACTATGGAAGAAAAGTTTAAAACCAAGAAATGAGAAAATGGATGTGCAGTAAGTGCTGTTGCCTAACTGAATGAATCCACCCTGCAGGAACTGGCATCTACCAGCTGTCAGTGAAGAAGTTCAGGGCAAAGAATGATTTGACACGTTCTCTTTCTGGACCCCGAAAGATGGCATCATGAAGGTTAGAAATAGCCACTTTGTTTGAATCATATGCATCTTCTCACCACCTAATTTCTAGGGCCTCAAAGCTCACAAGTTAGAACTGTGGACTCTGCCATTGGACAGACCAGTTCAAACCCGGGCCCTTCTCTTCGTGACTGACTCAGCATGGTATCTCTGATAGGATGGTAGCACTTAGCTCCTATGAGGATTGATTTGCAAACACATGGAAAGTCCCCAAAACACTGCTCAGCACCTATTAATTGCTTGCTTCTAAACCCATTGTTTTCATCATTTTTGGACAAATTTCCAAATTAAAATTTTATAGGTCTCGTAGGAGGGGGTATCGGAAGTATCTGCAGCTTTTAAAAGGCAATTAATTAGAAATGAAAATACATTTAAAAGAATGACAAGCATCTTAAAAGCAAGTAAGCTCTTCTGGACCTTGTTTCGTTTTATTTTGGTCTGTTTTCCCAGTGGACACGGTTCGTGTGGACTCTGAGCACAGTCGTCACAGTTCGCGTTTGAACTCTGTCCTTCTGACTACTTTTCCTCTCTAGCTTTTTCATGCTTTACCTCCTGCAGAACTTTTCCTCCTGAGGTCGCTAGTGAGCAAGGCCTCGGGTATTAAAGCCAGCGCTGTCTCTGGTACAGTCCCCAATCATTTCAGAGTGTCACTTTTCTCATTTTGTTCCTTTGCTCCTAAAATATTCTAAATTTGATTGCCTGAGACCTACCCTCAAATAGTAGGTACACTATGGGAAAATGTACTTATTTAACTTTTACCATTAGAACACTATAAAAATAGAGCAAGCTGAAGGTTTCTTTCTTTTAAAAACAACATTCCCGTGAAGTCAGATGGGTGTTAAATAGTTATCAGGCTCTCTCACAATTTCAATTTCGGGTTCAGCTTCATCACAAGTCATGGAAAGTCATAACTTTCTGGGCTAAAATTCAGTTACGAAGGTACCTTGAAGAATCCTCCCACCAGATGCTGAAGAAAAATAGGTCATTGTTGGTGATTGAGTACTAGTTGGAAGACCCAGAGGGAAAATTTGACAGGAATTAATGTCTTTCCCAAGGATCGAGGGCCAGCTGGAGATACAGCTGACTCATCAGTGGGCCCAGAACACTGGCAGTTCAACATTAAAGGCCCCCTCCAGAGGCTTCACCCAACAAATGCACTTTATGGGTATAGAATAAGCCCTGGGAGGGTATTTTGCTGCTTCACATATAGATAATGATCATTTTAGGGATTGTTAAATAAAGAGGGACTCTCAGGAAAATATGGTCTCAATAGAGCAGCACTCTTTGCAATTTGAATCTCTGCAACTGCATTAATACTATGAAGCCCCACAGTGCTTGATAAGGAAGGAGTCAGGAGCGGCTGCTGAATCCCCAGGGCTTGACCTACACACACAGCAAGCATGATTTTCTGTACACAGGGAAGCAATTTAAGGTGTCCCCTCCAACAGAAGCTAGAATGGAGAGAGTTTAATCCTAACTTCATTTGAAAAGAAATCTGTAAGAGAACATATTTGTTCATTTTGTAGGTCAAATGGGGTTCAATTGAGTAATGATTGTCACCAACCCAATCACAAGTGTACAAAAACCTCCAAACTCTAGAAGTCAATAGCACTGTGCAGAAAGTGTCAACGTTTGTTATTTTTATGTAATGGGGAAGAAAATCATTTTTTGATATGTTTCACCCCTCCCACGACAAAGCCAGCTTTTGTAAACGTTTTCCCCATGTTCACACCCAGACACACCAACCCAGCACAGACACGTCTATTTGCACACACATGCACCTGCGGTTCTTAAGACTTACCACATTCTGTTTGTGCAATAAAAATTGGAGTTGGTTCAGAATATATTAGAAACATGTAAACCCCCCTCAACAATGTGACTGATGAACACTCTGTGGAAAAAAACAACTTTGAACAAATGCAGAATCTTTTGTGATATTTATTAAAAGCCCTACACACAGAAACCACCCACTGCCCGGGGGATAGTCAATAGGAGGTGTGAAAAGCAAAATTAGATACGCCAAAGTGATGGTAAAAAAAGAGCACAGACCACATCAGGGATATTTCTCCCTTGATTAGTTCTGGCTAACAGTCTGATCAATTCCTTTTTGAGAAATGATAAGGAGTTGAGACCCTCTCTACACTGCCTCTGTTTTGTAAAGTACTTCATGGTCTTTATAATATAAGGAATCAATGAAGTTTGTACAGGTGGATAGACGTATAGATAAATCCCATGGATTTTTCCATCAAGAGTCCAGTGGTTGAAAAGAATTGTTGCTACTTAGATGCACAATATGCCAAATTACCTACATATTGTGGTAAAGAAGATGTTATTAACCCACTTTCGTAGCCACAAAGATAATTGAGCTTATTGGGCAATTTAATGAAAATGACAGCAACCATAATATACAACCGTATTTATTTTTATAGATTAGAGGAGACCAAAGGAGAAAGTGGAACAGACTGTGCGTGATCAACGTGCCTCCTGGTTGACGGTTTTCCATATACGCAGGAGAAAGGGGGTAGACAAGAGTATGACCACAGCAGACTCAGACAAATGAAGTGGGCTTCTCCACGGCAGGCAGTGCAGACAGGAGGGGGCATTGCAACTCTATAGAATACACGGTGGGTATTTTTTTTTTTAATTTAGATGGACTAAGCTACCATCAACTGCACATTTGACAGGGCCTATGGTTTAATTCCAGCCTTAACAAAAATACAGAACTCTATATGCTACAGAATGAATTCAATACAAGTGGAGAGATCGAAGAGCTATGGTCAAGACACTTTCTCTTAAAGGACGTAAGATTGCAGAAGGGACCTCTGGCTACTTAAATTTAATTTGGTGATGGACGAACTCTGCCCTTTCTATGTAGCAAACACCAGCTCTAACTTCTCCTCTAAAATGTAAACACAAAGTTCTGTCTTAGGCAATTTAAAACCACAATGAATTAATCTTATTCTTCTTGGATATTATCCACTGAGGTGAGAGCCACAGGCAGGAGGAGTAGGAGTCAAATACCCTGACACAGGCGATTTCAGTGATGCAGTGACACGGTTCCAACAGGGATCACACCAGGGATCTCAGGGAAAGTCCTATTTTGTGATGCTTCCTGCCCAGAGGGAGGTTTGGAAAGTCAGTAGAGGCTCTGAAATGATCGGTTCCGAAACTCAGCTGCAGCTTCCTCCATGTCTCCTGGACCCTCCGTGTAGCAGTTTAGTCAAATGCATCCGACCAGACCGCTGCAGTCCCCTTTTCATTCTGAAAATAATGAGCCCAGATGTCTGAGTTTCTCCAACAGAGCAGACACCTCCATTGACAGACATCTCCGTCCAGCTGCTTTTAACAATTTGAAATTGACTGGACCTGCAGCCTTTTGAGGGATAATAGCCCCTCTTCACGTTTCAAGAGGTGCACGACTTGAAATGCCTTGTTGGATTTCATGCCAGTGTTTCCCAGTGCCCCACCCAGGACCTGTAAACAGGACACTGCTCACACTCCCGAGAGCCTGCACCCTCAGTCCCCTTGTTTGCACGACACTCACAGAGCAGCCTAATTAATCACCTGCGGGTGGCAGGGGACAGGAACCCACATTAGTCAGTCAAGCATTGCCCGTATCAACACACACTCTAGAATTTATTTTCCTGAGGTGGTGAAAGTGGCTATCTTGCTCTTTAATGTTTGATATTTAGTATTTCCATTTTATTTGACTGCTAAAATTTCAACCTTCCTAGAAGCAGAAGTACACGTACAACACAGTGCCTGAAGAACAGTTCAAATCACTCGTGCCCTAATTATCACACATTTAGGAAAGGCAAACTATATATAGTCGTATATGTATTTTGTATATACTTATTATGTCTACATATAATTTTTATAATTATACGAAATATACATGCAACTATATATATTTTGCCTTTCATAAAAATTATATGTAGACGTAATATATATATTAGTTAAGATATTTTCTAAGGTGATACCAGAATCCATGCTCATCACTCAGGCTTCCATAATCCTCAGCAGTTGTCACTCAGCTACCTACCAAGCAGTGCTCCTGTGCCCTGGAAATTCTTTAGACAAGGTTTCCTAAGGGCTGCTCATAATCTGAGAATATTGAATGGGGGGGTTCAGGTCATGAAGTTCCATGACATTGCCCAGTTGGCCATCTTGCTTCTTACCCCATATTTATTTCTAATTGCATCTCAAAGATCAACCAGAGCAATTATCTTTCCATTCTCTCCAAATAGGTTCTTGACTATTAGATTCTATAAAAAGGGAACCCATTAAATCTTTTGGGTGCAAAGGCTAAAAGTGGAAACAAGCGGCCCACCCTCCCACCACCCCTGGTCCCACCCTCCCACCACCCCTGGTCCCTGCTAACAATTGATGGCTGAGCATATTTGCTGCAGACAATAAGAGCTTCCTGGAAGAGAAGGAGAATGCCACTCTCACTCTGATAAAGAGACAAAAACAGAGAGAAACGGTTACGCCAGCACACACGATTAGTGAGAATTGGTGGGGGGGACTTCAGAATAAACGTCACAATCGTATATGTGATTCTGACTTTTCAGAAAGGTTATGGCTATATGAGATCTGGAATCAAAACCTGATGTGACCTACATAAAAGAAACGCTCTGATTCCCTAATTAAACCAAGCTGTGGCTGCAGGCGCTGCAGATAGCTGCCAAAAAACCATCCAATCAATCTTTGGACTGTCCTCCAGGAATGCAGCGAGGAGGAGGGCGGGGGCCGAGGATGGTCGTGAGGATGCAGGCTGGGGGTGGCCCCAGGCCCCGCTCGCCCCACTCCGAGGGGCGGCCTCCCCAGCACATTCTCAGGGGCACAGAAAAGATCACATGTGGGAGAGAGAGCCGAGAAGCCAGGGACCAGCAGGGGCTGAGCGGAAAAACAGACTAAGTGTTTTAACAGCTGCTCTTTTTTCTTCCCGGTTTTCGCCCAAGGATCTGATTTCCGTCTGAAGGGCTGGGCTTTCCAGGGGCCCAGGGCTCCCGCAGCGGGGCCTGTGGACTCTGAGAGGCCGGTTCTCTCTCCCTGGGAACATAAGGGCTGCTTTTGAGGAGAGGGAAGGAATGATAAGGGAAACAAAGAACGTTTTACAGGGTTCACACTGAAGCAAAAGCAGTTGGAGAAACTGCGGTTCACCTGAATGTTAAGTGGAGACTGGCAGCAAGTGAAGAAAGAAAAAATAACTCACATTCTTCCTCCTGAATTTTTGACAGGAAAATTGTCCTTCAGGAAAGATGGTGTGTCACTCCCGGGGAACGCGTGCTTCCATTTCAGAGCCCTTTGATGAAGCAGAGGGCATGTTAATTGAGAAGGATTAGAAAAGTAAGCAGCTGCTAAAGATTAGAGGCAAGGAACTCGCTGAGAGACAACCAAACAAATGGCGCGGGAGCTTCCCCGACGCCAGAGCTCAGGGGCTGCCAGTGTCAGATACAGGGAACATCGATTTGGAAAGAACAGTTATTTAGGGTGGCCCCTGTGGCTCAGAGGAGTAGGGCGCCAGCCCCATATGCTGGAGGTGATGGGTTCAAACCCAGCTCTGGCCAAAAACTGCAAAAAACAAAGAACGGTTATTTATTTTCTTCACTGAAACATTTTGGTTTTGCTATAGAGATTGTTTACCTGCACAAAACATGTCAGGATAAATGCCATCTTCCCCTGACTCCCTGCATAACCGTTATTCCCTTGACACACATACGTGCAGTAGTAACACGTATGACGGCTTATTCCACCAGAAGCATCAATGATCCTTTTGAGCAATGTGAATAGTCAAATGTCAATCTTAGCTGGAGCCACTGCTCAATTATCCAAGCAAATGTTGGAGGCCAGACGGCAGGCGCCCCTCGCTGCTCACCTCCCAGACTTCTTTTTGTTTGTGTCCCTGGAATTTCTGCAGCACCTCAGCTCGCTGCCGGCAGCCCCAGGGAAAGCTGCTGAATTTCACCCCACTTCTCCATTTACCCCACATTCCTCTCTTCTGGAGTTTCCACGCTCCGTCTGTCTGGGCCTTCTCACTGTGGGCTCATCTTTGCGAAGAAGCTGCCCCTTCACTAGTCCCTCTCCGTTCTGAAACATCGCACCCGTGTCTAGGCTGGAGTTCATTCTTCCTGGATTGCTCTGTACTGGGTCTCACGCATCCTATTTCCTCAAGTTGAATGTAAGCACCTTGTGGAAAGAAACAGTAGCTGATATTTCTCTCTGAAATGGTGAAAAATCTTTTAGCTTTCCACTTGGCCAAAGACTTTCCCGTTTTTAACGTTGAAAAGTTCCATGTCCCAGAAAAGGTCCCCAAGTTTGGCAAACTGGGATGGCTGGTCACCTTATACTCTAAACAACTCGTGCTGGATTACAATTATTTACTGTATTTACTGCTTTTAACACTTTTTAAAATTTCAGATTAATATGAGGGTGCAAACCATGAGGTTACAATGTTTGCATTAGTTAGGTGAGGCCCTGTTGTAGTTGTGTCCCTCCCCCAGGAGGTGTGCCGTGTACATTGCGCCCATGAGGGGGGAGCACGCTCACCCTTCCCCCCTCCCCATGCCCCTCACCCCCAACTTGAACTGAATTGGCTGTTTCTCCTGTGTGGTTGTGTATTAGTTCCTCTACTGGCTCCGTATTAGTACTGAGTACATTGGGTACTTGCTGTTCATTCTTATGATACTTTATGGAAGAGAATGTTCTCCAACTCCACCCAGGTTAATACAAAAGATGTAAAGTCTCCATCTCCTTATGGCTAAAATAGTATTCCCTGCTATAACACATACCACACTTTACTAATTTATTCCTGGGTTGATGGGCACTTGGATTGATGCCACGTCTTGGAGATTGTAAACTGAGCTGTGACAATCTAGGGGAAATGTCCCATTTAAATGGAGAAGCCAAAGGTCATTATCAAATACATTGTGGCAGAGAGCCACGACACACACATAGTCAGCACACAGTATGTACACAGATCTGTTACTCATGAAACATATATAAGCAAAAGCAAAGATAAATACAAGCGATGGAGGCAGATAGATGTTGGATTTTGTTAATTTTAGAATTTTCTCCTCTATTCCACTTCATTTCATTCTCGCTGTTTATTAAGGGGAAAATCCTCTATGCCTCCCTGGGCTGGAATAGGCACGACTAAATTAACTATTCTCCTGGGCCAGGAGCACATAAACTTGCATCTCAACAACTTGCCTTTTGTATTTTCTTCAGCTGCTTAATCTTAACGTCCTTGAGCGCTGATTTTGGGACCTTCCTGGGTGTGCGTTGGTCCCCAGGGCCTGTTAAAGGCTTTCGTAACAGCTTCTGAGACGGGAGCACTGTTATTCCTCCTACTGCTCTGAGAACTTATTTAAGCTTGGTGAACGTGATTAATTTTTGTAGTTACATAATCAGTGATAATTGTATTACCATCCTCCATGTGACAATATTTTCTGGTTTCAAACATACAAAGAACTTGTTAAGCAATTCATATGTTCGCTAAGCGTTTGAATATTCCCTTTCCATGCAATCCGGGCCCTCTGGAAGGTGCAGCAGAGACAGGCAGCTGCAGACAGAGGGGAGGAAGGCCCTGCCTCTGCCCTTAGGGGCTGGGAGAGCAAATGCCAACAGAGAATGCAACTCCAGGTGGATGGGGAGGTCACAGTGGAGGGATGACAAGGTTATGGGAGGGAGTTGCTGGTAAATTTCAACTGGAAATCTCAGGAAAATGTGAGAAAGAAACAAGAGCAAACATGACAGAGAGCTTCATAAATACAGATGGTCAAAGGCACAGACGCAAGGGGATGGAGGTACATGTGTGCAGGGACAGCAGACAGTGACAGCGGACCAGCAGGTGTGAGGGAAACCATCGCAAGAGAGGGACTGGGAGGCTCGTCAGGGTGGAGAAGTGGCTCATGTCAGCTGAGCTTTTCCCGGGAGCCAGACGCTGTACCGGGTGATTTGCAGAAGTTATTAAAATTCATGCTTATTTGAACACTAAGGTTAATTCTTATCTTACGTACAACAAAACAGACTTCGAGGGGAAGAAAATCCTTGACGTTTACACAGCGAGAAGCCACAGAAACAAACCCGGAGCTCTTCATCTCACACTCAAGGGTGCGGAACTCTTTCCACTCACTCAGTAGGATTTGGGCTTTAGAGAAACACAAAGAAGGAAAGGGAAGACCAAGACGGCTCTGGGTTCATCACAGGGGATGAAAGATAAAGAGGCAGAGGGCCATGAACGTGAGGACTAGGCTGGTGACCGAGAAAAGCAAAGTACTGGAGAGATTTCAGTGGCGGCCTGCCCTGTAGGAGGTGGGCGTAGCTAAGCCATCGAGTTTACTCTGCACGAGTCATAAGTTACTCCAAGACACGGAGCCTGTGAAAATGATGGTGCCATCTACCCAAGCTGTAGTGCATCTGCCTTTCTAGAATATGGAAAATAGGGATTAACCTTTCTCCTTGACACATTTGCAGATTTTTAGCACACACATCATTTTTAGGAAAATGATTTTGTTTCTTTTAAACAGTAGACCATTGCCCCTCAATTAAGCAGCCATGTGGGCATTTATTTTGTGTAAGACTATTGTGAATCTCATCCTCAGTGAACAATACTTTGGGTTTTAAGCAGTTTTATTGATGGGTTTAAGCCAGTCTGTAATTCTGTAGCTGATGAAATGGCTGGTTTGCATAGAGGAGGGGAGAACTCATGGCAACGGATTGAAGAAAACATCGTGATTTAAAGACAAAAAGGTGCCGTGGCTTCCTATTTATTTTGATGACATTACAAAGAAAAATTGACTCTTAGTCTTGCCAGAGGGAGATGAAAAACAAATCCACAATAGAATAATGTAAATGCTTTAAGATTTTCAACATACCGGAAGGATGCAACTAAAAGAATAGTAGAATCAGAATGAAATTGAAGAAACTAAATCTCAATGCTGGGAAAACTATCTTAACATTGACAACTTTTTATCCATTAGTATAAACCTGTTGGAATAGTTTCAATTGTTGCAGAACTGTGGTTCAAAAATAGAATTGGATAACGCAGCAGAAATGATCGTAGCACCACGTTCCATCTGACAAAGAGCAGGTGGCCGGTGTGGTCTCCACTGGGCGTCTGCTTTCCTCTAAGACTGTGCAGTGTCTGCATATGGAAATGATGGGCTCTCCCAAGCCCATTAACGATGATGACCGTGATAATCACCTTTACTTATTAGACACCAATTATACTCCAGGCACCATACTAGCTACATAACTTTTCATGTTATCTTTAAAAGGGTGCTCTGATGAAGGCACTGTGTGTGAGGTGAGAACACGAGTTCAGGAAACTTGAAAAACTTGCCCAATGTCTCTTAGCACAAAAAGTGGCATGTCTGGAATTCAAACACAGGTGTGTCAGACGCTGAAGGCCACAGCCCCTTATTCCACTCCAGCTGGGTGTGCAGCCCTAGCTACACAAACGTGCCAAGTTACCAAAAGAGCTTTTCTAGAATGCCAAGGCCCAAGCCTCACTCTTAGAGATTGATTTAATTTGGGGTGGACTCAAGCATAATTATTTTTAAAAGCTCTCTAGGTAATGGGCAGCTGGGGCAGTCAGAGAACTCTAGCATGCCACCACTCACAGTGTCAGAAGTTTGGGGAAAGAGAAAAAAATAAACCTCATAATGTCTACCCTTTGGTTCTTCACCCCTCTCACCCACACGCCCTATTTTCAGAACACTGAGCAAGAGAAGGGTTGTAACTACTCAGTTTGGGTTTAATTAGCTAAAAGGTCACAGATAACAGCAGAACTATGTCTTGGTCCCCAAAGAGACAAAGCTAGGAGACTTCAGTTCTCCCTTAGGGAATGTTCACCAGCACTTTCCAACCTAGAATCCTGGGCAAATTCTCTTCTCTATGGGAGAAGCGTGTTGGTTAGGGGGTACATGTCATGTTTTTTTATCCCAGCCCATAAAATGTATCTTAACATGTCTGAATCATCATTTGCCTTACAAGAGGCAAAACCATAACAAAAGGCTCTGGGACAAAATGGCCCAGAGAATAAGACCAACGGGCAGGTCAGGGTGACAGCAGCAGCAGGCTGGGAGGGAGCCCAGGACCCAGGATTCTAGGTGACTGATAGCACATTTTGGTGCCAAGGTTACAGCGCATTTTCCTTCTGTTTTAGAAAGAGAGTAACTTGTAATGGATGTGTCAGTTCTAGTCAGTTTTAACATTTGTTTTTATAACTATGTTTCCCTCGTTGGAGGCATCATCTCTGTTTGCTTTGTTTTTTCTTGAACACTCTTCTCTTCTCTCCTTCCCCTTTAAACCCAAACCACAGATACGCTCTGTTCAAACCTGTGCATTTTCAAGACACACCCAGGAAGATGAAGAAATCAAGAGACAGAGGTAGGAATGATTTCTTAATGTTTTGCAAGGGGCCTGGCTGTTCCTTGTACGTAGCTGCTTCACTGTCGGTCTGACAGGTGAAAGAGAAACCCACAGTGCTGACGACCCCTATCCTCCCCTTCCGACAGTCAGATGAGGTGGCGGAGCATTCGATGCACCCCAGAAACGCCATCAATATATGACTTTGTCTAATGACAGAAACAACTCAAATTCTAAGGTGCATACAACCCCTCCTCCTCACCAGGACGCCCTCCACACAAAGGAGGGCCAGACGCCTCGGTCATGGGGACTCTGCTTTCTGTGGAACTGCTCGGGAGGACATGAACTGGGGGTTGGAGACATGGAGTTTAGAGACAACATCCCATAGCTCAATTTGTGCTTTGTCATTTACCTGCTATATGGTCCTGACAAGTTCATTCAAATTCCCAAAGCTCCGTTTTCCTTATCAGTAAAGTGGAAATGGAAACATAACGTGCTTATATGGGTCGATACGAAGAGGCCAAGGCTCGTGCCTGTAAAACCCTCAGAGCCCTTTCATTTATGCAAAACTCACTTGTTAGACACCAAACGGAGCTGGGCATGAGTGTAAGTGCTGCAGATTTAGCAATGGATAAGGGAGAAGAATCGACCTCCTTTCAAGGAGTTACATTCTAGTAAAGGGAGACGGCAAGGAAATCAAACGTAGGCAATGCTCCACAGAGAGTGAGCATTGTTAGATATACAATATCTAACACAGGGAAAGCTTTAAGTAACTGTTGTTAGTAAAAGTATAAAATACAATGTCTAGATACAGGAACACACTTGCTAGTTTAAAATGTCAAGTATGTTTCACATAACTCCATTTATTATAGACACTTAAGTAACAAATACGTTACACTAGTGTCGGAAACACTGCATCTTCTGAGCTTTTAAAGAGATGTTGGAGCCAAAAACGTGACAAGGTTCAGCCATGTTGAATCAGTTCTTCAATGACGTCACAAAAAGGAACCACTGATGCTGTTCCCCAGAGTTTGTAGTATTTTGGGGGTGAGCCATCAGGAACCCAATCTCTAGCTCAGACAGACTCCGTCACTGTTTCTGTTTGAGCCGCAGACAGATGTGAGCAGCCAGTGCCGTTCACGTTGTGCTGAACGGTGTCCCTGCTCACTGTCCTAAGCCCCCACATGTCTAAGGCACTGAAGCTTTGCCCCTAGTGAGGACCACTTTGTCTCCTCACCGTGATACACAGAAGGACCTCGCCCCAAACTCTGCCTCATCTTTCACGTGACACGGAAAAGTCCTTCCTGTGAGCCGTAATAACCAATCTGTCTTCCCCCTAAAAATCCAATGTCATGGTTTCCATAAGCCCCACTGTGTGGATACGGAAATTCCCTACCAAGTCAGAAAAATGTCCATGAAATGAAATGACCCCTCGAAAGCCATGGCCCAAGGCATCGTGGAAACATAAGCTCGTCATATACAAACAATCTGGGGATGTTTCTTCTCAGAAAGCCTCTACAGGAAACACTCAATCTGCTGCTGGATTTGGGCAGCTGCGTCTGGCAGGCTGCAGCACGCTCTGCCTGGTGCTGGCTGGTGGCGCGGCCCACTTCTGCCTGGCAGAGCCCAAAGGAGGACGCTAGCAGCCGAGCGGGTTGAGCTACGAAACTATGAGTTCATGTTAAACAAAGAATTTGCATGAAATGAGCCAAGTCACAGTGAATAGAAAGGATTTATCACTTCTGGGAAGGGCTGTGCAGCTCAGTCTTATTTTTTCCCCAGTATTAGCCCCCTAAATGTTTATAACTTGACTCTTTTTCCCCACGTGCCCCATACCTACCCCCCCTTTCTCATTCCAGCAATATTACACTTTCTCAGCTCAACTTTCTGCTCTCTCTTGGGCAGGGGGAGGGGCAGGGAATATCTCTGTTGTTTTATCATTAAAATTAATTAGATCTGGGAGGGGCAGCTAGTACGGTGATTAAAGATGATCACTTAAAGCCAGAAAGACTTGCACTACTTCCTAGATGTGAGGCTTAGAGAAACTTATTTAAACCCTTTACATCTCAATTTCCCCATCTATAAAATAGGGGTGATGATATTATTTGTCTTGTTATCTCTGTTCAGAGGATTATGAGATAATACACAAAGCATTCAGCATACTTCCTGGCAAATAGGAGGGATTGGAAGAGCTCCCTTTCTTTGGGGATGACTCAATTGTGGGTGATTACTGAGAAGATCACACCATGTGGTTCTCAGTCAATGAAAACATTCGGATGTAAGCAGTAGTAAGCATGTATTAGACGTATTTGTCACATTGAAAGCAGTTTCTCAGCATCTTTATGAGTTGCTCACACATTACATCTGAATACCTTTTCATCTCTGTAAATATGAAATTGTGGAGTGGGTGTGGGTGTGGGTGAGTCGAGGTGCATCTAACATAGAATGGATTCAACCCGGAGTGAGGGAGCCATCCGCTCTTTCCTTCCCTGTGAACTTTCTGACCCTGTGTCATTGTGTAGATGCAACAACTGGAAATTCCTTTTACGTCCTACTCATCCTTCAACAATTCCACCTTTTGTTTTGTTTGTTGATTTCAGGACCAGAATCCTCCCTGTGCCCAGGAAACTACTCTCTAATTCACATCAGTCCTCTAGTTAGAGCTGACCAGCAAAGTCTAGGCCAGGTGTCCTCAAACTACGGCCCACAGACCACATGCAGCCCGCCGAGGACATTTATCTGGCCCGCCGGGTGTTTTTGCCACCGCTGCCTGTCCTGCTTAGCAGCTGACTTGTGCCAGGGCTTGCAGTCCAGCCCTCCAATGGTCTGAGGGACAGTGAACTGGCCCCCTGTTTAAAAAGTTTGAGGACCCCTGGTAGGCGAAGTCAGCTGGTTAAAAAAGAACATCTAAGCCAGTGCGACATCGACTTTACATTATTTCAGATCACCATCAAAGTGATTAATCTCTAGGAACCTAGAAAACATACTGGAAATATATGCTCCTGACCCTGATTTTTATCCTGAATTGCAGGTTGAACAATTTATTTTTTAAAATAATTTATTGACCATTTGTCAAAAACCATATTCCTTCAGAACTGTGATGATATAATGAAACGTAGGGTACAGAATGTTATAGTTTAAGGGAGATCATCTCTTTATGTGTGAATAAGAGGAAAAGGATTGACCATGGAGAGGACCCTGCAGGTGTACCCTTGTGGTCTCCTTGAGAAGACCTGTTCTCCTAGACCTCACCTTTCTCAGAAGAGAAAGATTTTGATCCCAAGGGGGAAATGAGAACTGAAAAACAGCTTATAGCAGTGCGTGGCAATCCTCAGGCCTCAGGTTGCCAAGAAGCTGGGATCACCAGCCTGAGTCTCCACACCCAGCCCAAGGTATACAAGGGAGCAACTTATCTTCAGCACTTGAGCTCATGTCTTCCAGAGTGACCCAAACACAAGGAAGAACTGCGTACCCACCAGCAAGCATGCAGTTACTGTGTCTTATTTCTATGACAGCACAAGAAATATGTATAGGATAACCAGTTTAGATGGCTCAAAGGCAACAATAAATAGCACTATCACCCCAAACATGACATTTACTAAAACCTCTCAGAAGTTTGGCCGACGGGCCGAGCTGTCGGGATTCTCCTCTGAGCATCATCTTTCGAAATTTGCAGAAAAGTTTTAGAAATTTAAAGAAACTGCTCGACTAGCAAAGGAAAAATCTCAAGAGAAGATGGAACTTACCGGTACACCTTCCCAGGAATCAGCAGGCGGGGATCTTCAGTCTCCTTTAACACCAGAAAGTATCAATGGGACGGGTGATGAAAGGACACCTGATATGACACAGAACGCAGAGCCAAGGGCTGAACCAACTCAGAAGGCATTGCCATCTTCACATAGGTACAGACTCAATCCAGCAATCACGATTAAGTAAAGTGCATAAGTATGGAAATTGGTTTGGTTTCAGGAACTCTTACGGTTAGAACCTTTGAGTGAAAACTCTAGGTCAGACTGTTTCTTGCAGTTCTTTTGCTTGTTTTTTTTCAGCCGGGGCTGGGGCTTGAACCCTGCCACCTTCAGTATATGGGGCCGGTGCCCTACTCCTCTGACCACAGGCACCACCCTAGGTCAGACTGGTTTTTTTTTACTGCTTCCATTAAACCTCAGAGAGGAAATACTGGAAAATTCTACGAATTTAAAGCTGATAGTTACCTAGATGGACGGGAGTGAATATTTCCCTTCACTGAGCTAATTACGACACAACACACACAATTTTTAACCTATTTTTTAACACATCCCTTATAAAGTCCCCCTTTGTTAACCTGGGGGGAAAAAAAAGAGGAAAAGGATTTTATAGGATCACAAAGCTGAAGAGTATTGAGGTAGAATGAGCTTGGAGACAGCTGGATCCAGGTCCCGAGCTGACCGTCACAGGGGTTACTACTCACTCTCTCTCCCTGCTTCCTACTGCAAATCCAAACGTCCCGTCTCTGCTTTCTCTGTGTTGGATTCAGTCTCAAGCAGATTCTCCCATCTGGTGGCAGAGACTGTCCCTGCCAGCTTTATGCCTTCCTGGTTCTTTCAACTTATGCATTTTTAAAACACAAATGGCAGGATCCCCAGTTCTATACAGCTTACACATACACAATATTCTAATCCTGCTTAGCTGATATGCTCAACCACGGACCAATCACTGTTTCAGGGAATATGGAAAACTCCAGAAGGCCGACAGTGGGGAACCTGGTGGCCATGTGACTGGCAGCCCTTCCGGAACAGGTTGGAAAAGGGGCAATTCCAAAGGAAAAGGATGCTAGGAAACCAAGTGAATGACCCCAGAGGAAATAGCCACTGACGATCTAGGAGTGAAATCCAGGGGGTCTGAGTCTTTCTTCCAGGCTCACTCAGAAGAAAGACAGACCACGAGTTCCTGGAGGCTGATAGCACAGTGGTCACGTGCAGAGCCAGACACCCCAGACACCCGGTTTTAGTCCTGAGTCTTTTTTTTTCTTCAATTATATCTTTAATTATCATTTGGGATTAAGTTATGACACTCTCTTTGCTTAGGATGCTAATTCTTATTTTTTTATATTTTATTTTTTTTATTAAATCATAACAGTGTACATTAATACTATCATGGGGTACAGTGTACTGTTTCTGTATATAATTGGAAGTACTTTCATCCAACTGGTTAACACAGCCTTCATGTCTTTTTCTTAGTTATTGTCTTCTTAAGACATTTATATTCTACATTTAGAGAGATTCACATATACCCTTAGCAAAGTATCCCAAGAACGGAAGAAAAAGTATCCAATGTACTCAGCCCTACTATGAAACTAATTTATAGCTTTCATAGGAAAGCTATAACCCAATTTTAGCCCAGAAACATGGGGAGAGGGGAGAGGGAGGGGAGGGGAGGGGAAAGGGTGGGTGGAGGGAAGGTGATTGGTGGGATCACACCTATAGTCCTGAGTCTTTTGAACTAGACCTCTTGCCAGGTCTTTTGAAGGACTTTTTTTTTTTTTTTTTTTGAAGCAGGGTCTCCGTGTCTCACTGTGTTGCTCAGTCTGGCCTCAAACTCTTTGCCCCAAGCGATTCTCCTGTCTCAACCTCCCAAAGTACTGGGATGTCAGAATTTAGAGCAGGGCTTGCACATGAGTGCTGTCTGAGTGTTTGCTACTATTATTATTTAGCTCTTATCCAAACCAAAGCACTTCTCACATGTACTGTGCTACGTGATCTTCCTGAGAATGTCTGAGGCAACATGACCATCCTCACTTAACAGAAAATATGGAGTCCTAGAGAAATTAAGCAACTTGTTCAAGATTATACAGCTAGGCAGGAGCCACGGCTTAAACTCCTAACAACAGAATCTGTGTTTTAAACGTGAAGCTAAGGGATAAATGTCACAAGACAGGTTCAAAGAAAGGGCTCTGTGAGTCTAAAGAGCAAGCAAGCACGTCCACATCCCACGGAAGTGTTAAGAATTAGACGTGAGGAAAACAGCCACCACCCAGCTCTGCAGATTGTATGGCAATCATTTAGCTCAACAAATATTTATTTGAGCACCTACCCTATCAAAATACAGCTGTCAAAAAAAAGAAAGAAAAACGCCCGTAACAGCTTGGTAAGTTCAAATTTAAATTGGATATGAGTAATCAGATAACTTAAACAAAGGCTCTAGATGGAAAGATAAGAGCAGAGAAATAGGGTGAGTCTTAAGAGAAGCCATCCGGGATCACAGTCAGCTTTGACTTATAGGATGTTACAGGCAGAGGGTTAGGGAGAAAAGGAGTTGAAAAGGTGACCAGGGACCACCACATTGTGGGGGCATCTGGGACGCTGAAGGGAGACTCCAGTGTGATAACCTGGACTCTGGGTCCTAGAGGATGGACAGATTCCTGACAGGAGGGGGGGAGATGAAGGACGATAATGCCATCTCTCTCTCTCTGTCACACACACTCAACCCCAGGGAAACTCCCCTCTTCAAGTTAGAATGGCATTAGCTGCCCAGTTTATTGAATAATATCTCTGTTTAAAATGAAATCAAATTACATATGTTAGTTTTTGTAATGTTGTAAGCTTTCCCAAAATAATTCACTTGAAATGCTTGGGTTTTTTTCCTAGAAAAAAAAAAATGCCTTTCCGTAATTTCTTCATGCTGTCCACCTTCTTGTATTCACTTTGTAGAAAAGATCTTGTTTGAACTCTCGTTCAATATCCCCAATATTTATTTGTGTGGTTTTTGTCATGAGTAAAAATTGAGTTAAGTGAGTCAGGTTTTTAGCACCCATAGTATTATAGAAAAAGTTGTCAAATTTTTCTCTTGTGTTCTCTTGCAGATTAAAGACGGTTAGGTCTTCTGGCTTTGAACAAAAGAGAATTGGATGTTGTCGTAATTCCTCATAAAGGCTTTTCCAGCTAACATTTTTTAGCTCACAGGTTAAACCTCAGAACGTTATTGTAAGCAGTGAAGGCATGCTATGGACATGAGAAAGAGATGCTTTGGAATATCAAAATGTGAGTTTAAAGGAGAAATAGTCAGTGGATGAAAGTTGGGGCTATGCAAACTGAACTACAGAATGACCTCATTTAGTGCCTGACTTAAATCAAATATTTATTTATTTGAGCACCTACCCTATCAAAATACAGCTGTCAAAAAAAAGGAAGAAAAATGCCCGTAACAAATAAACTTTAATAAACTTTAAACTCAAATAAACTTTAAACCTGACTTAATCAATAGCACTTTGAATATGCTCACACTGCAGATGGAGATCTGAGACGGCAACATTAACTGCCCCCAGCTCCTTCAAATTTGTTACTTTTCATTAAGATAATTAATCCAGAACTCATCCTCGTGTTATAAACAAGAGATTGAATGATTCGCTTCAAGTCAGGCAGCTGTTAGTGGCAGAGTCTGAATCAAGACCCAGGTTCTCTGACCTTCCATGCTGCTGTCCAATTTTATCAGCAAACATTTGTTTTTCCCATCAAGTGCTTACATATTTTCACATATTTGACATTAATACAAAGGCTGAAAGTTCTAAATAACGGCTACTCAAGGTAATCTGTTTTTGATCTGTTTGTTACCAGCACTGCAGGAAATGATCAAGAAGTTCTTATAATGTTAAAAAAATAAATAAATAAATAAAGGAAGGAAGGAAGAGAGGGAAGGAAGGAAGGAAGGAAAAATGAAAGAAAGAGAGAGACAGAGAGAGAGAAAGAAAGAGAGAGAAAGAGAGAAAGGAAGGAAAGAAAGGAAGAAAGGAAGAAAGGAAGAAAGGAAGAAAGGAAGAAAAGAAAGAAAGAAAGAAAGAAAGAAAGAAAGAAAGAAAGAAAGAAAGAAAGAAAGAAAGAAAGAAAAATGAAGTAAACAGTGCTTAGCTGTGGGGAGTGGGCTGTGGGAGGCAGGGCCCCCTGGCCTAGGAGATACTCAAAGAGCTACTCCCAACCATTTCTCTTCCTTTAACAAGATTTTTCCACCTGCCAGAAGTCATGTAGCTCACGCATACTTTCCTTGTTATAGGCAAGCACACAGTTTTTCCTCTTTAAGGCTGATCTCTACCTCATGTGCTAAGATTTCTGCAACCTTGTTAAGATACTGTGTAAACAAAGCCATGTCCACAGTGTAGGTTCTGGCTGCAGTCATTGGCTATGTCAGTTCTCCTGGCATTCTCCTATCTCTCGTTTCCTGTCTTTCTTTGTCTCTCCTTGTCTTTCTTGGCTCTATTTCCCCATTTCCCACCATTTCCACTCAGGGTAACTCTCCCTCCTTGTGCCAGGTTGAGAGACTTAGCAATATCCGCCCCAACTTCTTATCTCATCATGAGTCTGTAAGGTACAGGTCTGGAGCGCACAGGAGTCCCTGAGCCCTACTTGAACTAATACTGATCTCAATTCTTCTCAAGTTGACCTAGAAATTTGAGTATGCTAAAGATTTTACAGTACCCAGACTACAAAGGAAAGATACACAAATAATTACAAAAAAAAAAAAAAATAGTAATTTTAGAAGGCTCAGTAACAAAAATTGACACTCACCTAAACTGTGAAATGATTTTTTCCTTCTGAGTGAAGCAAACACACATAGTCTACAAAGACTCCCTTCCCTGGCAGCTCCCCCTCCTCCCTGCGCCCACCACACACTGAACAATGTTGTGTACGGACAGCCGTGGGCCTGGAGCAAGAGAAAGGGAGTGATTCTGCCCGAGCCAGCCATCACCTACAATCCTAAGGTTAGTTCAAAAGGGAAATAGAAGAAAGGGTTTTATGCTGAATGAAAGGTTCTGCTTGAGGATTTTATTCTCTCTACTCTTGGGAAAGTTCCTGAATAATAAATATGGAAGAACCAAGGTCACTTCTGTCTATGAATTGCCATTGGATAGACTAGGTACAGCACAGGAAGCAAGAATGTACAAGATAAAAAACACTTAAAGGTAATGACAAACGCCATTTACCTCTGCCTAATGCCAGAGCATCCTGTGAATTCAGTTTTAAACCTGAAGGAATGCAGCCTGAACCGCTGGTTCCATTCTTCCTCTGGAGAGGTCCATAAAGCAGAGCCTGAGTTTCACATATTCTTGATTTACAGGGGTCTTCTTGGAGGAACGTTTTTACATTCTGTGAAAACTTTGCTTGGATACATTTAAACTGTGACCCTTTTTTTTTAGGGAGTGTTTCAGGAATTCCTTAAAAGATACATTTTTCATAAGATGTAAACTCAAGCATGGTTTCTGCCAAATGACATAGAAACTTTTAATCAACTATTGCCTAGTTGCCATTCTATTCATTATCAGAACAAAACTCTGACAATTAAATTTTACTTCATTTGGAGCATGCACTTTTACAAGATGATTTAAAAAAAAAAAGGTCACAAGATTTGGGGGGCCCTCAATCACAGAAGAAACAAGAGCCACCCTCCAAGGCCCGCAGGAGGAGGGAAGGTTGCCATTCTTTGTGATGGATTCTGTAGATGCCTGAATTTGAATCACTCTCAAATAAGCACCAACAATTACTTCTAAGTGAATATCACAGTATGTGAATATTTGTTTTACAAGTCATTTGTTTAAAAGTATACATTTTTAAGTTTAAAATGGGTTAAGACCTGCACAAATTTTAGTCCTCTTCATTCTGGTGTCAAGATTGATTTCTAAGATGTCTATTTATATCTTCTTTTAATCAAGAATAAAGATTTAAAAATAAAGATTTTTATTTTCACAAATAAAAAATGATGCTATTCATTTTACCAGCATGTAATATGTTCAATTCAAATAAGTTCCAGCAGTAACCGTAACAGAGAAAGAAAACTGGGGGAGCTGCTGGGTGAATTACAGTAACATACTTCATGGCAAATTATACAGGTGTAAGATTCTATTTACGCATAATAGCATTTTCTAAAATAAACGTGTATTGTTTAAGGCCTCTTAGCTGTATTATATTTAAATTTAGAGGGTGTTTTATGGCCTACAACAGCATATGAAGTTTTTATTTATAGTGGAAAAGAGAAATTTTTAATGCGTAGTTTCAATCCTAAAATAATTATTAAATTATATGACTGAAAATAGGGTATTCTTTATCCAGCCTTCACTCTGTGGAGATAAACAAGCTGACAAATAAAAATCCCCCCCCCAGATACCCCACAGTTAGTGGACATACTTTAAATTTTCCTATTGAAAACCACAAAAATCACCAACTTTCACATCACTTTAAATAAGCCCAAATTTATTTTCCTAAGCAGCCCCATTAAAAAGTGACAAAACAAGCAGAGCGAGCAAACATTCATCCCAGAAAGCAAAACCTGTGACGAGTGTAATTATCTTGTTCTTTCTTTAAATCTCCTTGCCAAGAATCTGAACTGGATTAAGTATTCAACACCGAGAGATTAAAGATGTATATCCCTGTAGCCAACGCTGCACATATCTCCACATAATCACCGGGATTAACTTTCCAAGGAAGTAGATCAAAGCTTTATTTCCTTGTGGGTATCTGATAATAAGAGCCAAAGCTAAATCAAACTCTCATCACTTTTGCATCTATCCTTAAGCTACTGGTTCAAGAATAATCAGAATACGTAAAAGATAAGGTCAGAGAGAAAAAAAAAAACTACCCTATTTCACATTGAATGGTGGTAACGTTAGACAGGGGAACAGTAAAAACCGAACAGAAGATCATTTGAAATTTCTCAGAGCATCGTAATAATGCATAATGAGTCTTTGATGTGAGGTGAGTAAACAGTAATGACACCACGAAGTATACCTGGGTCAACTTCAAATAAATCAGCCCGTCTATTGTGTGTGTGTCAAATCTTGATGATAAATTATGATGAATCTTTGCAATTAGCATTTTTAACTTTGCAGAAAGTTTGTTACAAACTAGATAACACAGTGCTTTCAGTTCCAGCCCATGGTAGGAACATCAGGTGCTCAATGGAAGAACTTGGATTTTAAGCATCTACAAATTAATTGACTTGTTCTACTCATTAGTCAAAAGCTTGGGTCAAAAAACCATGTATCCAGGCTCTAGAGGAGTAGTTTACTTTGACTAGATCTGTGTTTGTACTTGTGGATGCTACTCGTGCCCTGGTGTTTGAGGGCAACCCGTGAAGAATTCCAAGGGGAAGAGTCCGGCTTTTTGTTATGAATCTTCTCATGGGTCTACTAGGTAAAGCCAGGGCTCTCTGCTGCTCCACACAACATAATCATTAAGCTGCACTTGATGAATCAGTCTTCTGTTCCGTTGTAAGAAACAGATTGATTTTTTCATTGTTTCAATTCCCTCACTTGAAATGCCTTTATCAGCAACATTTGTGAGCAATAGCAAAACTATGCCGATATCAAAAGTATACCAATATTGAAGAGGTGGAAACATTCTGGAAAGGAACCCCTAGAAAGACATTGTTTCCTCTGGGCATGTTTAAAGAGTTCGACTCTTCAAAAGATTAATCTTTTGCCTAGACTAAACAGTCTTACTTAGGATGAAATGACCTGGGCCTTAAATCTCCACAGCTTAAGGACCTTAAGACCAGTATTTATGAAATTATAAGGTCTCATAAAAGAAAAGAAAATTTTCCAAACTCAGGCTATATCTATATCTGAATTTAATTAAAATATGGTGGAAAGCTATCAATACAATGCCATCTCGTAGGAAAAATAGTTTTTATAGTCATGCTATTGTGATAGTCCTTCCTAAGCACGTAATTATGCTTTTCAATAACATCCAGGATATCCAGAAAAGCTAGTGGTTCTATTATATCTTTTATGCAACATAATTACGATATAATAAACACGCATATTTTCAAATATCTAATGGGATAGTGTTTACATTTCACACGTTAATCATCGTATTTTACCCAATTTAAAAAGCTCTAAAAATAATACAGAAAAATGATATATTTCTCTTTTTTCTGGAGGTATAGTAACTCTTCCACGCTAATGAGGAACACACAAAAATTTAATTTCTCTCATAAAATTTCTAAGAGAAAAATGGGATCTAATTGCGTATCTCAGAAACACAATCTTGCATTGCTATAAATTGTAACTGCCACTCTGGAGAAATGATGAAGAGAAATTCAATTATTTGTGACACCATTAAGCTCTTAAATAAGAAGACTGTATAGTCAGCCTCACATTATCACTTAACAACTGAATACGCCCTATCAGATTGCTTTGCAGTGATCCATCCTACACAGATCCGTGGAGGGAACTGGCCTCTGGGCGGCATATTGGCTACTGAGAAGTGGAACCGCTTGATCTTGAAATCGTGAAGCTGATCTCTAAGAAAGCAAATCATTCAATTTCTCAGAACATAGAAGAGAATGGACGCCTCTGGCTTCTAGCTAAGGTTAGAGCCACGTCCTGTTTCTCTGCCGATTGGCTTGTGGAGGTAACTTGCTGGAAAAGAGGAGCTTTAAAAAGGGTGTTCACACAGAACAAGCCAGCGTGCCCAGGCAGAGGGAGCAGCTGTGACGCTGGAATTGCTCACGTCCTGAGTGGGGAGAGACGACTGAGACGTCCCCAGAAATACTGCCCTTCCTGTGGCTGTTCACACCCTGCGCTTCTTGCTTTCTCCAGCCACTGATTCTCTACACTCTTTATGATCCGGATTATACAAAGAAAATGGTAAAGCCAGAAAACCTCTGGTAAGAAAGACAGTCTCCCCATCTTTGTGATCACGTCTTTGTTACAATGAAGAGTTCCACCATGATGACGACGTAAAGGACAGATTACAGACCCGCTGGCAACACCACCCTGGGGGTCAACACCGACGGCCGCCTGCTAGAGACAGTTTGCCCTGCTCTGAGCTACGCTGTTTCCCTTCATTAGCTCATTGTACCTCTCAACTATCCTGCAGCGCAAAACATATCACTTCTCTCTCCAGGTGAATATTGACAGACTTTGTGGAGCTGGACAACTTCCCAATTTTACAGCTGATATTTGTAGATTTTCCCATGAGTGTCTGTTAATTATTTCTTTGGGTTTAAATACTACACACACACACATAGACACACAGCCCATACACTCAACTTTGTGTACTTTTTTGTTTTCTTATTCTACATTGTGCCCCCCTCAGAATCTTAGCATGATTCCCCGACATCTTTAAAAGAACATTTTACGTGTGACAGCTGCTTTTATGTTATTGAAAGAAATGCTTCCAAGTCCCTCTTTTCACGTTGCCTTTCCCCATTTTCCAAATCAGCTCACCTTTGTGTATGCCCTTATAACCGTGTCATTAGCTATAATAATGATTGATCTAGCCTCCTTCCAGCCCTCGGCCATCTGTGCAAGCAAAACTTTCAGCCGAGACATTTTAAGCATTAAACACACGCCGGAGCTCTGTTCAATAGATCTTTTATAAATCCCCAGCCCCCAGCCCCAGAGACCAAGAAAAGTCAGGTCATGAGCAGGAAGTAATGGAGACAAGGCAGTTTCTGAGCTGAAACTCAGACTCAAGTTTGGTTTATTGTTGTCATGGCTACGAGTTCCACATGCCTAAAGTCACTGGTTTCTGAAAAGAATGATGCAGTGTCTCGCCTTACAGCTGGACGTAGAAACCAAATGAGTCTGCCATGCCCCTACCTGCTTTGTGCTTGTTAGTGAGCAGAATAATATATCACACAATCAGTCATGCAGCCGTTACGCTCACACTTGCCGCTTCTCAGATCTATAATTCATTTTTTTTTTGGCTCCCCAGAATAATAGCTTGCAATCTCAGGAGAGAGATCAAAGTAATTTTGACAGATATTTTGAATTCTTGAATGAAAGATAAACCAGAAATCAATTTATAGTGTTTTTCAGTCCTAACAGTACCTTAGTTTTAAATCACACAAAATACTAACAGGATTTTGTATGTTCTCTGTAAAAGAGCTCAACAGTTGATTAATTTGCGAAAATCTTTAAAAAAAAAAAAATGAAGAGACTGTTTCAGAAAGGAAAAGGCTAGGCTGCCTACTCCAGATGTGAAATGAGACACTTGAGAGCCAGGCATATTCCCGGCTCTCCAAGTGATTAATTGAATGACCTGGGGGAAGTAATTTAACCCAGCCATGTGAAAAGAAACTAAGGGTTTACCCCCCAGAACAGGGTGTCTGAGTGGGATCCTAACCTGCCTCCACGTCAAGGCCTCCTACAAAGCACTATTAAGAAAGGCCCCCTCCTGCTGGTTTACCACCCTCCAGTCTATCCTACTTGTCTCCACCTCCTGTTGTAAACTCTTCAAGTCTCATCAAATCCGTAAATTTCAGTTCCCCTGTTCCCTTCCTCCACCTGGTTCTATTATATCTCTGGTGTCCACTAAAAGAAAGCTGGGAAGTAGGTTCCGGCTCTCTGAGCATCTCGCGCTCCTGCCCAGCCCTGCACTCGGGGCTCTCCTCCAGGCATTGGCACTTTCCTGCAGCTCACGTGGCTGTGGGGCGTCCTACTTCATAGTAACCACCTGGGGCTTGCCCGCCCTCGGTAGGTAGGTCAGTATCTAAGTGGTATAAAACCTGCTTCCTCTCAGCAGTGGTCACTTTTAACCATTTCTCCATATTTACCATGCCTGTGTAGCCAGTTCATCTACAGGGGAACCACTGTGGGGTGCTGCTCACCCTTTGTTTACTCATCTCCTCGACTCTGGGAGGAACCCACTTCCCCAGTAAGCAGTCAGAGGCACAGGACAGCAGCAGAATCGCTTCTTAGGCAGGGACACTTGAAACTGGGGGAGGCAGAGGAGGCTGCATACACTTGAGCATCATTGTATATTTGCCGTGGTCTGATAGATGCACCTGTCACCCTTTCCAGATAATATACTTTTAAAGAAGCCATCGGCTTATCCTAAAGGAACAAGTGTAATGATTGATATTTCAAGTACCAGTATTGTAGCAGCCAGTGGGTGAGACACTTTTGAGCCTGGGAATTTGACTATTAGAATGTTGATTGGATCGCACTGGGAAGTATTTGGTGGTGACTGCCTGGAATATCAAACCATCCTCATTTTCCTAATGTTCACTTCAGTCAATCTCACAGTATGCTATGAAGGAGAAGACAATGGTTATCTTTTTCTAATGATAAGGCAGAACTGTTTGCAGCTGAGAAGCATGCAGTATAAAAGACCATCAGAAAGCAGCGGCACAGATTCACCCACGGTAAGAGTGCAGACCTCGTTGCGTGGTTAATTCAGAAAGCCTCTGTAGGGACGGAGCTATTCTTCAGCCAGTCGGCACATCACTGGGTCCTCTGAGGGAGACTATTCAGGATGTGTTGCTGGATTTATTTTCATTTATTAAAAAAAGAAAAGAAAAAAACCCTTTTCATTAAAATGCACAATGGCCCATCTGATTTAGATTTGTGTCCATTTCCCCCCCAGGTTCTAAGAAACAAATTAATCAACAGCCTTACACTGCCTCCAGGTGACCATGACACATGTTCGTGGAGTCCTGTGGAGTTTACCAGGTCAGGGGTAAATTCTCAAACTCTTGAGAATGAGTTTGATTGAGCAGCTTGGCTTTGCACACAAAGGTAAAGATCTTGAAAAGTGTGGGCAGAGTCCTTAATATCTGAAGTTAGGTTACCAAATATAAATGTTTCCAAATATAAATGTGAACCTTCATATTTGAAAATCTATGTCATATGAAAACACAATTACGTTTTATTTGAAAGTAACTGATAACTACTTGGTCACTTAATAATACAGATAATGGTATATATAAAGTAGCATAAAGGAAACCATTTACAATAAATCATGTTTCTTAATAAAATAATATTTATTCTTAACATTAATTGCCTTAATTATGACCTTAAACACATTTTCAGAAAATTGATGCGTCAGCCAGGTGGGGTGGCTTAACCTGTTAATCCTAGAACTCTGGGAGCTGGGGCCAGTGGATTGCTTGAGCTCAGGAGTTTGAGACCAGCCAGAGCAAGAGTGAGACCCTGTCTCCACTAAAAATAGAAAAGTGAGCCAAGCATTGTGGTACACACTTGTAGTTCCAGCTACTTGGGAGACTGAGGCAGGAGGATTTTTTGAGCCTGGGAGTTTGAAGTTGCTGTGAACTAGGCTGATACCACAGCACTCTAGCCTGGACAACAGAGCGAGACTCTATCTCACAAAAAAAGAAAGAAAAGAAAAGAAAAATATTGACGAGTCAAGGAAGTGGCCAGAGGTAGACAGCCCCATAGTAAGAAAACACACTTGTAATATTAGGGAAAATTTTAATCTGTACTTTCAATTACAGAAAAAAAAATTCAGTAATTTTGAAATACCCTGAACAAATAAAGATTAGTGCACCTATACCATATGATTCAGGGCTGGGCTACTGCACAATGCCCTGAACAGTTCCTGGTTAATACTCTCAGTTTACATTTCTACCTTCCACAGTCTCATTCTTCACCCCAGTCTTCCATGTCCAAGGGTGATACACACCACCCACCTCCACAGGCCACGCAGAGGAGCACATGGACAGCCCAAGAACTGACAGGTGCCTGTACCTGATGTAAAGGGCGGCATGTGGATGAGAGCCTTGGTGGAGACTTCCCAGAACATCCAACCATCCTCAGCGCCCTAACGTTCCCCTTTAGTCCATCTCACAATATACTATGGAAGATAAGACAATGGGTAAGGGTTTTTTTTTTTTTAAGTAGTTTTTAGGTGAAATCTCTGCTAATTAATAAGAATAGATGGCATTTCATCGCCGTTATCAGAATCAACACACCACCCACATCAACATGCCTAGTGGTTGGACTCCACTCCACTCATGGACTCCACTACCCCATGGCTGAGAAGCAGTGACTCTGTGGGTCCCCTATACCAATTAAATCACCCAGACAGAGTCCTGCTGACACACTCCCACATCTCACCCTGCTGAGACGTTCCTTGGTGTCAGAGTGGGAGTCAGGAGGTTGGGTGGTCTGTATTGATTGACAAGCTCCCACGCCCTATTGTCCCCAGTGAGCCCCTTGCTCCCTGATTGCTGTGCCTTCCCTCCCTGGTGCAGGGGCCTGGCGCTTGTGACCCGTTCTCAGGTACCTGTGGAAATGTGAAAGTCACCACCAACACCTGAGGGGTCCACACGCCTCAAAACGCTCATCTCTTTTCCCCTGTGGTCAATCAGCTTTCCATTCCAAGACTCTTTGCACAAAAGACAGCAGAAAAAAAACACAGCAGATTCAGCCCCCACATAACTGTCCTCTCATCCTCATTAAGAAACTGTGACCCAGATATTATCGCTGCCGCTGCTGCAGTCTGCTTCTCTCAGCGTCTCAGTCTCAGGTTCAAATTGTCCAGGCACCCCCTTGTCCTTCAGCCACCTGCTCAGTCCCTTTCAAATCAAGCAGCTCTTTTCCAAATCTCTCTTTGGTGAGGCTGAAAGTCATTTCCCAGCATGGGAAGGACCTTCCTCTTCCTGTGCCAGCCTTGGAAGGCAGTCATTCACTTTCCCGTCAAACCCCACCTGCCCTACGATACGCTATAGCAGCCCACTTCAGGGCACACAGTTTAACTTTAACTTGGGAGCCTAATGTGCCAGCAAGGCTTGATTGGCCCAAGTAGAAGGGAAAGGACAGCAGAATGACGCCTGGGCTTCCCCCGCCAATTCTGCCCCAATCCTACCTTCAAGCCAGTTCATCTCACGACTCTTTCTTAATCCAAAAGTGAGACTTTTGTCTAAAACCTCCAAAACATTCTGAACCAGGCCAATTATTCAGAAAGTGGATGTTTCAGCATTTATTAGAGCATCAGATAAGCCAGCTCTGTGATGACCTAAAACGTTGTTGAGGCTCTAAGTTACCTTGGATCACAATCTCAGAAAAAAAAGAAAATGGAACTAAACTAGATGTTGGTTAACACACCTAAAATTCTGTGTTTGGGTTAAAGTAGTACACTTGTAAACTTTTTGGAACTTATACCAGTATTACTACAAACATGCCTAGAATGTTTTTATTTTTAATTGACTAAATATCTGAAAAATCAACAGTGTGAATGTAAACTTTTCAGCGTTTAGAGTGTACTTTATTAAAACACCCCCTGTACCATACCTATTACGTACCCAAAATGATTACATTTTTTCTAAATCTAGGATAATCGACTATATGATGTTCACTATTTGGAGTATGATCATTCCTATTTTGGAGGAATGAAGGTATAAAATTATCAGTTTTAGCAATCCGATGATAATCACGGAGAAGATGTATACCTGGGACCATTTGATATGGAAAACCCACATTCTATTGTCAAGACTTTTACAGGCGTTAAGGTATATATTAGTCACACGATCCTGAAGGGTTAATGTTAAGCCCCTTCATTTTGTAGATGAAAAAATGAAATAAAGAAAGACAGGGGAATTGGGCATTTTGACGGGAGGCAAGATTACAACCCTGATATTGTCCGAATCTTCCGTATGGGGCTGAAACCCGGCGGCTCTTCCCACCGTGAGTCTTTGCATTTCAGCCTCCTTCTATCACATGGTAAACCCAGTGACAAAAACAAAGAAACTACCACCTTATTTTCCACATTTTATGTTTAATTTTGTTCTTATGTATAAATATAGGACATAAATGCCATCCGTTTGTTCAAATTTAAAAATAAGTGTTAGTTCTGAAGTTACTTTAAAACTTTTCTTTAAAAATCAGCTGCCCTGATTTTTTCATATAACTGGTATGTCAAAAAAGCAGAATGCATAAAATGATGTAAGATTCCAATTTTTAAAATCATTTTCTACTCTCCTATACTTCTGTTCCACGAGGGAAATTAGGGCTATTTTGATTTGCTTAGTTTTGTTTTTTAATAGAGGGGAAGATTTTTTTCCTTGTCACTGGGTCTGGAAGCCTCCTCTTGTCTTTTTCTTCCATTTTCAATCAAAAAACAGCCCTGGGATCACATTAAGTTGCTGACACAATCTCGAGTTAGTACCTTTAAATCTGTGATTTTCAACCAGTGTTCCGTGAGAGGATCTTAGGTGTGCTGCAAACAGTTTTAAAGATTGTCAAGACTTTTAGAGGCATTAATTTACAGTTTTAAAGATCATTAATTAAATTATTTTCAAAAGAAGTTTAAAGCATACTTCTTCTTTAAAAGAAGTTTAAAGCACAGTAAGTATGTTCTTTTTTTAACTCTTTTTGATTAACATAATTTAAGTGTGCTATGGAAGTTTAACTATAGGTTCAAGTGTGCAGTGAGATAAAAATGGTTGACAAACACTGTCAGTCCCAGATAATCATCAAACTTCGGAGCACTTCTAGGGACCCTCATTTCCCTCTAGGATGGAGACAGAGTGGAGATAATGAAAGAACAGGAGAGCATTCTTGCTTGGCTGTACCCAGCCTCACTCTCCGGGACTGGCAGATGTCCAGAGCTGTCTCAGGGGTGCTTCTCCGCCTTTGGAGGTTCCCACACTATGTCCCCCGTGTCAATCAGGATGGGGATAATTATACTCAGGTAACAAATAAACCCTGAAAATCAGTGCTCAAAAGAACAAAGTTTCTTTTCTGTTCACTCAGCATGCTCCCCAAGAGTGGGCAGGTGTACCACTGCAGTCATCCAGAGACAGGGTTCCACGCATACTTCCTGTGCCTGAGATCATGGTGGCAGAGAGAACATCACAGTGAGCACAGCCAGACGTCACATGCCCCCGTGAGACACAGACACCACCTCTGCTCATCTTCTGGTGGCCACACTGAGTTCATGAGCACAGACTTATAATCCCTCTGCCAGGAGGGGCACTGGTGCAGGTCAACAGCCGTGCAGACCACCCGTGGTCCAGCTTCAGGCCCACGACACAGCCCCTTTCTTCAGGGAGACGCCCTGCACTGCCCTGCACTTGTGAGTTCCCAGGGCTCGTCCTCCACAAACTCTCACTCTGTGGTCTGACACCCTCTGGCAGGAACAACTCTGGGCCCAAATCCCCGTCATGGACTCTACGGCTGTCATCCCAATTTCATGTATCTTTTGCCAGCCCTCTTAGAGGACCACAGCCAATTGCCAAAATACAGCCTCTTTTTACCTCATCCTGTGCTTTTGCTAGGCCAGCTCACCAGACGGCTAGCAGCACAAATGTCTCCACAGCTTCAGGTGTCACATAGGAAGCTTCTTATCTACCCCTGCTGAGACGGGAGGGGAGGTTCATAAGCACCAGCAACCCCACCGACACCTCGGGTGAATCCTGCCCTTCCCACTCTCTCGTGTGATCTCACGGCACTCGAGGGGACTCAGCGCTGGTTCTGTGCAGTACTCTGTGACATTTGGTTCCTGGGCCACCTCTCACTCACTTTGGCAGCTGACACCTGCCATGTCTTAACTTCTCTTCAAAATTTCCAAATCAACAGTCTACCTCACTCTTTTATCCTTAACCAGACAGGCTGAGCGGCTCAAAATAATGGCTGGTGGTCATGCCTGAACTGGAATATCCCTTCACTCCATTTCTGGTGGAATTCCTATAGTCCCATCCACCCCTGGTGTGGGCCTTTGTCTAGATGGAACCATGTCCCTGGTCTCAGTGAGTGTTTGAGGGATAAGCCTTTGGCCTGATCTGTACTAACCAGGGATCTTTCTCATTTATGGGAAAGAAGAAACGTTCTCCATCTCCTCAGATGTCTAAGGGGAAAGGAACATCTCCTCTCGCAGGAGAGGGTGGTGTTTCTGGGAGGCTGGGTGACATATCTCCACACCACAGGAGGCATGGCTGCTGTGAAGAACCCGATCCGATCTGGACACTTGCTGGGTGGTGTTGTAGGATGTTTACTCTCAAAAACAAGTTGTAGACTCCTCCATCTGGTCATGTTTCCTGTTGTGGATGACCAAGAAACACACTGGTCTTCTTTTTCTCTTTTTCACTGCCATGCAAAGTTAAGGTTCATAAGACTTAGTTTCTAAAAACAAATGACCAAAGTTTCTCCCTCTTTCTCTCACTTCTACAGCCAAGAGGTATAAGAAGCAGCCTCCAGGCCTCTGGTGAAGGTAGGACCAAGGCCTCAGTCCTCCAGTGAGGGTAGGACCAAAGCTCCAGTCCTCTG
>CAUYTI010115515.1:0-39669 GCA_963575145.1 Galago senegalensis
TTTTTTGAGACAGAGCCTCAAGCTGTCCCCCTGGGTAGAGTGCCGTGGCATTACAGCTCACAGCAACCTCCAACTCCTGGGCTCAAGCGAGTCTCTTGCCTCCGCCTCCCAAGTAGCTGGGACCACAGGCGCCCACCACAAAGCCCGGTTATTTTTTTTTTGGTTGCAGCCGTCACTGTTGCCCGGCAGGTCCAGGCTGGGGACCCGAACCTGCCACCCTAGGTGTACGTGGCTGGCGCCCCAGCCGGATGAGCTACAGGCGCCAAGCCTTGTATCATCTCTAAACATAAATGCCATTGACTACAGCATCAGTTGCCGGTCTCTTGCCTAAAAAGGAGATGTTAAATTCACACAAAATCAGTCGTACATGCATCTCTATACACTAACAATCAACAACCTGTAAAGGAAATTATGAAATTATTCTGCTTATGATACCTTATAATAACATTAAAAAATAGAAGATTTGGTAAGTAACTAAGATGGTTCCAGACTTGTGCAATGAAAACTATAAAATTTTCCTGAAAGAAATTAAAGAAAAACTAAATCAATAGAAACACCTGTCACAGTCATGGATTGTGGAACACTTAGTATTTCTAAAATGTTCATAACAACCAAAGTGATGTTCAGAATCAGCACAGCCCCTATGAAAATCTCAGTGTTTCATTTTAACATTAAAAAAAAAAAAATCCTCATGCTAAGATTATTTCTGAATAGTAAGATCATATAAAACATATCCCAAATTGATACTGCATGTGAACAGATGATGAAATTATCCAACGATGATTTTGCTGGATATTAATATAGCCAGGCAGGAGATCAGTAGGAATTGTAAAAAGACTTTTACATGATATTTTAATCCCTATGATACCTAATTAATAGTTCTCTTCTCTTCAGATATGTGTAACAACTACAAAAGGAGAATTACAGGATAAGCCACATTTCGTAAAAATAATAGGAAGAAATACTAAATCCCGCCTGGAAGTAAAAACAGCATCTATGTGGCACTGTCTCCCATTATTTGAAACACACGGAAAGCACACACAAAGATAAAAATGCATGTAATTTTTTTAAAGAAAGGTACACATCGTCCTTGTAATGTTCATTCAGCAGAATAATTTGAGCACTCACTGTCCACCAGCATGTGTGAGAAGCTAAGAAGAGAATAAAAAATACGACAGTCTCTGCCCTGGAGGAAGTCGGTAGGGGGTGCAGACCTGTTTGACAAGCCCTATGATTGTCAGAAATGTCCTGGACATGACGGGGATTGTGGAGGCTCTGAGTGTGGGCTGGGGGAAGAAGGCAACTCTCGAGGAGTGAAGAATGGGAAGGAGGGACAGGGAAGCATTTTTTCACAGAAGCCTAAGATCTATATTTCTAATGAGAAGGGTCTTGGTTTATTTTTGTTTTATTTATTTATTTATTTATTTATTTATTTATTTATTTATTTATTTTTGAGACAGAGCCTCAAGCTGTCGCCCTTGGTAGAGTGCTGTGACGTCACAACTCACAGCAACTTCCAATTCTTGGGCGTAAGCAATTCTCTTCCCTCAGCCTCCCAAGTAGCTGGGACTATAGGCACTCACCACAATGCCTGGGCATTTTTTGGTTGTAGTTGTCATTGTTGTTTGGCAGGGCCAGGCCAGATTTGAACCTGCCAGCTCGGGTGTATGTGGCTAGTGCCTTAACTTTATGTGGCTAGCACCTTAACTGCTTGAGCTGCAGGTGCCGAGCCTATTTTTTTTTTTAATAGCCTATTTGTGGGAACTTGTGTGTGCCTATTTGAGTTTCAATCTGCTCTGTCTCTAATACAATTCAAATGAATTTGCTGAATATCTATCTACCAGAGACTAAATATCTACAAAGTATTAATCTCCACATGGTTTACTTTTTTCACTCCTATCTGAAAACAAGATTTACCCAATCTTCTTGCTCAGGGTTTAAAACACCATGGTGTAACTCCCACCCTCAGTCATGATCAGGTGTGATCGTAAATGCACAACCATGACAAATCCCCATTGAGGACCTTACTCATTGGCAGTTCCTGTGGCTCAAAGGAGTAGGGCTGGTCCCATATACCAGAGGTGGTGGGTTCAAATCCAGCCCTGGCCACAACCTACAAAACAAAACAAACAAAAACAAGAGCCTAATTCAGGTGGCCTCCTTTACTGAGGATTCCAGAAATGGTTATGGCTTAACTCCATCCACTGAAACCCCACCCATGACATTGAGATCTGGCCACATGGTTCATCTCATCAGCCCTGGGAGACCCAGCTCTTGGAATGGCCTTTCTGTACACCACAATTATCTGAAGCATTCTTGGATTTAGAGCAGTTGAAATCCTGAGGAGGGTAGGAAGGAGCCTGACACTCTCGTGATTGTGGAAGTGGGTAAAGCAGGCTAAAAAGAACATCCTTCAGCCCTGTGAGGACACAGGTGAGGACCGATTCCTCTGCGGCATTCTCTCACCGGGCCTGTCTCTGGCTTCCCATCTCTCTCTGCACCGTCCTCCGGTCCTCAGGTCAGTCAGCTACTCACCTCACACGTGTCCGTGCACTTGGCTTGCACGTCCGTCTGACCGCCTCTGTTCACCACCTGCTGTCATGGGGTCAGTGCTGATTTCTGTCCGTCTGCCATCATTTCCAAGGACTCCAATAGTTCACATTTGCTCTTGTTCCCAAGTACCCTTCGTCAACATCCCAAATGATCAATCATGTCGCTATAGGTAATAAATGTGTCAACACTCCTTTAAAGTGTTACATCCTCATTGCACTCGCTGTGGTCAGAAGTGAGACCTCATATCTGATATGGAAATTGCCTCTTTCAAAAGCCGACCATCCTCAGTGTCCACATCTGGGGAAGTGGAGGTCACGGCTGTGTGCCCTGATCTTGTCCTTGGAGCTCATATCTGGGGAAGTGGAGGTCACACCTGTGTGCCCTGATCTTGTCCTTGGAGCTCACATCTGGGGAAGTGGAGGTCACAGCTGTGTGCTGATCTTGTCCTTGGAGCTCACATCTGGGGAAGTGGAGGTCACAGGTGTGTGTGTTGATCTTGTTCTTGGAGCTCACATCTGGGGAAGTGGAGGTCACAGCTGTGTGCTGATCTTGTCCTTGGAGCTCACATCTGGGGAAGTGGAGGTCACAGGTGTGTGTGCTGATCTTGACCTTGGAGCTCACATCTGGGGAAGTGGAGGTCACAGGTGTGTGTGCTGATCTTGACCTTGGAGCTCACATCTGGGGAAGTGGAGGTCACAGGTGTGTGTGCTGATCTTGACCTTGGAGCTTTCTGCACGTCAAGAGCAAGCCCACTCTTTCTCTCATGAATACAGCAACTACTTGTCCACACATTGTGATTTTAAACCACTGTTGGAATATCCTGCAGCTTCTCCAACAATTGTTTCTAATCAGGACAAAGCCTTTTGTAAGAGAAAGATTAAATAGCTAATAGGCGATCATTTGTAAGCAAAGTGTTTAGAAAATGAGAGGAACTAGAATACCCAGGACCTGCAGCAACAGGAACTTAAGAAGAGAAGGTGTATGAATGAGAAGATCTTTCTAACAAAAGATCTTAATAGGGAAGGAAAATTGAGGACAGTGAAAAAAACAGGCTTTTTCAGCTCAGTGCCTGTAGCTCAGCAGCTGGGGCACCAGCCACATACACGGGAGCTGGCAGGTTCGAATCCAGCCCAGGCCTGCCAAACAACAATGACAACTGCAACCAAAAAATAGCTGGGCCATTGCGGAGGGTGCCTGTAGTCTCAGCTACTTGGGAGGCTGAGGCAAAAGAATCAGTTAAGCCCAAGAGATTGAGGTTGCTGTGAGCTGTGACTCCACGTACTATACTGAGAGTGACATAATGAGATTCTGTCTTAAAAAAAAAATGGAGACTTTACCTCCTTTATGTTTACATGGATGGAGCTGGAAAATATTCTTCTTAGTAAAGTATCTCAAGAATGGAAGAAAAATATCCAATGTGCACAGCCCTACTATGAAACTAATTTATAGCTTTCATATGAAAGCTATAACCAAATCATAGCCTAAGAATATGGGGAGGGGGGAGGGAAAGGGAGGGGGTGGATGGGTGGAGGGAGGGTGATTGGAGGGATCACCTCTATGGTTTATCTTACAAGGGTACAAGTGAAGCTTTCTAAAAGTAGAAGATAAACATCTTAACACAATAACTAAGAAAATGACATGAAGGCTATGTTATTAAAATATTTCAAATTGTATATGAAAACACCACACTGTACTTCATTATTGCATTAATGTACACAGCTATCATTTAATAAAAAAAAAGGTTGTTTTATGTTTTTCCTTTTGTACACTCCATCTCGTTTTGTACCCTAACATAGACTCCAATGCCAAAGAGCACTTCCCAAATGCAATTTGAGTCAAGTATCAAAAGCATTGGGAACCAAGTGACGGTTTCACTGGTAAACTACATGTTCTTGGCTGTGCTGGAAAAGTTTTTTCACCAGAGTTGACCAAGAGTAATTTTCAGTTTCCTTTCAACGCCAGAGATATATGAACTTTTCTGGAAAATTGGTAGAGGCATCTATAAGTGAGAGCTAAGTAACATTATGACAAATTTCTTCAAATTGAAAGAATTTATTTAATAATATATTTCCCATTGTATTAAGCTTTACTTTAATGTAAACAGCTATCAAACTATCCATTTTCACAAAATCCACTTTAAAAATAATTTAGTTTTCCATGAGAAAAAAATGTAGATTTGTCCATAAGACATGTATTTATCCAATACCAATTAACAGAAAGTTAATACATTATAATCATTGATCACTAATGTATATGAATATCGATGGTATGCCAGTTATATTTCTTGAGAAAGAATTAGATTGACCTGAATGAAAGCTGATGAGTTGCTGAAGTAGATTAAATAATTTAAAAAGATATTAAATGACTCTGAACACCAAATAACTAGGGCAGTGAAATGTCTACTCTCTACCAAATGGACACATAAAGTACAAGTCTGATGAGGCAAACTTGGAAAGCATTCCACTTGAAAACAAAAATAAATATGATAGCAAGATAGGTAATACAAAATTCTAACACGGATAATTTTTTTCCTTCATCCCTAGACAATTAGTAGATTTTTTACAGAGTTCTAGAGAGCTCTGTGTGCTGCATTTTTAATTATCCCCATGCAGGAGAATAATTAGGAGCAACCAGGGAATTATATCTGGAATTTCTCTGACCTCCCCAAAAGATGGATACACATATGTAAGTGCATAGACACATATAGTTCTAATATGCACATATGTATGTATCTGATAATATCTGATTGATCAAATATTATAATACGTCTTACATGCACAAACACACTTTAGACATTCTCTGCAGCAGTATTTTTCTCTGTGTTTTCTCGGGATAAAGGAATAACAGTTTTTAATCTTCTTAACTATTAAAAAAAAGAGCCTGACATATAATAACTATAGTTTCAAGTGAGTTGGTTTTTAATCAAGCATTCTTGATTTATAGGTCTTATTAATCTAGTTCAATTCAAATATCTTTTTATTGAGGGAAGAATCAATACAGACGCTGTGTAAGGCAGAGTGATTTTGCATTTAGTTTGAAAAATGAAGGGCAAGGAAATTGTACACGTCTAAAGTAAAAGCTGCTGAATAGGACTGAGATTTGGAGATCCACAATGGAGATCGGTCTTTGCACTGAACCTTGAGATCTCCCTGCCTCCTTCCCCCATCCTTACAATAAATGTTGCTTAAATTATTCTCACCTGTCATCTGTTTCCATTTAGGACCCTGATCGATACCATTCCCCAAACAGAGACATTTTTAGATAGCCTTTCACCAGTACTTTATATTTCTCCATTTTAACACTTCAATACCATGTTAGGAAGGGAGAGAGGGAGGGACGGAGGAAGGGAGGGAAGGAAGGAAGGAAAGAAGGGAAGGAGGGAGGGAGAAAGGAAGGAAGGAAGGAAGGAAGGAAGGGAAGGAGCGAGGGAGAAAGGAAGGAAGGAAGGAAGGAAGGAAGGAAGGAAGGAAGGAAGGAAGGAAGGAAGACAATCTCTGTAGGTTAGGGAACCAAATCAGAATAGCTTCTTCATATAGAAAAGAAAAATATATCACACACTCAGAAAAAAGAATAATGTTACATTAGTAAACTATCCTAATCAGTATTATCAATCAAAATAGTATTTTAATAAAGTACCTGAGTAAACGTATAGGAGGTTAACTGGAGCTTTATATGCTATCAATGCTTGTTAGTTTAGACATAATTTTATTGAGAGGAAATAAAATGAATGGAGTATTCAATTCATTTAAGACAGAAGGGTCAGATAGGATGAAAATTTGCTCTGTGGCTTCATTTTAATGAGATTGAAAACGTCACTGATATATATTGCTACATAATAATTTGGGGGGAATATTATGGTCCAATATTTATTTTCACTATGAAAAAGATATTTTGTTTGTAAAGTATTTTTTTTTTGGATATATTCTTTCTTTTTTTTTATTGAATGGTAACTATGTACATTAATGCAATTCTGGGGTACAGTGTGGGGTTGTCACACACGATCTGAAACACTTCCATCAAACTGGTCAACACAGCCTTCATGTCATTTTCTTAGTTATTGTTCTAAAACGTTCACATTCTGCTCTTAGAAAGATTCACTTGTACCCTTGTAAGATAAACCTCAGAAGTGACCCCTCCAATCCGCCTCCCTCCACCCATTCCTCCCTCCCCTCTCACTCCCCCCTCCCCATATTCTTAGGCTGTTATTAGGTATTGTTTTCATATAAAACGTATAAATTAGTTTCATAATAGGGGTGTGTACATTGGATACTTTTTCCTCCATTCTTGTGTGTAAAGCATCTTGATTTAAATATGTATAACTAAAAAATATCTTAGATAAATTAGTTCTGTGATGGCAGCAATTTGCCAAGAACTCTATTTATCTGTCTCTCAATTCTCTTCATCTTGGCCACATAATTCTTCTTCTTATGATGGTGCCATCTCTCAGTGTCTATCCAATTTAACACGTTCAAGGTTAAGAGGAACATTTTTATTCTGTATTCACTCAGAACGGACTTTATTTTTGCATTTTACTCTTATGAAAGATACAATAAGTTGGTTGGACAACTGACTATTGTTAAACTGTAACTCTAATAAATATATTTATTAGCTTTTAGATGGACTATTGCCAGAAATATTGTATAGACGTGGCTATCTTTACAAATACCCTTAACCAATGTTACAAATACAGCTTTGCGTTATGAGATATCTCCATTTACAAGAAAATACAGTTACATTCTTTCCCCCACTATCATTTCCTGGGATAACCTACTTATCTCGGCGTCTGACTCACTCCTTCCAGGATCTTGATCTTGACTTTTCAGTGTAACCTCCCACTCTACCCCCTGAAAAAATGTGACATTTACTCCAGCGTATATTCTTCACTTTTTCATATTTACTCATCCTCTTTCCTCTTTCTGAAATACTATTTTACGAACACCCGCCTTGGGTGGTCAGAATAAAATCTTCCTTCCATCATCAAATCAAATATTACTTCCACTTCTGAATACCTCAGTCAAGAGCAATTTCACCCTCTCATCTGTTCTTATGTTAATAGTTTCTCTGTTGTAATAGGCACATGCACCAATCCTTTATTTCTTTGTACTGTTAATAAGTGTATATTTGACCTGCTCTCCATATTATTAAAAATGGGAAGGAGATGAGAAGGATGAAAAGAGTATTGTGTGCCCAAGTTAAGGATGGGTGGAGAACAAAGATAAGAACGTAAATAGGGAACAAAAAGCACTGGGATTTGAATGTCAAGACATGTGACACCAAACATGTAACACAGGTCAAATTTCTCTTTATTTTGGGCCCGTAAAACATTTTTAACTAAGCACAAAGGTCAGGGACTATTTCCTAGGTCGGCCATTTTGAATCTCACATGCTGCTTCCCATAATATCCCCACAGTCCCCATTCAAAACCAAGTAGACTGAATATCTGCACAGACATACTGTTTACAAAGCAATTCACTGAAAAGGAGTACTGAATCATATATAATGAAATTTAATGAATCTGAATATTTGCTATTGAACAATATAATTGCTATATTTTTTCCAACAATAAGAACACATTTCTAGCTAAGCCCAACAGGATCTTGAGACGCTGATAGGAATATTTTCTCATTCTCTCTGCCAGGATGTATTGTAATCACATGTTCTGTCCCCTGGACTGAAATGATTTTAGGCTATTCATGAAAAATACCATCACATCCCATTAATTATACTTGGCAAAACATAAACCACGAGTCATTTGTGAGCATTGATTATTTTCCAAACATCACTCTGAACTAGTATAATATTGTGCAGGTTTTACAGATTGTATTTAAAATCTATTTCTCAACATTCAACATGTGTATCTGGATCACTGCACCCAATATTGCAAATACCGGAGCACACTGAGTAGTTTTGTTCCAGATATATCCTACTGGCATTTTCTGTGATCCAAAGAGGTGACATCTGCTTCACTTCTTACGCATTTCCATAAGAACATCCCACTTCTACTTTTTTTTTTTTATAAACCATCAATACATATCTTAAAATAAGATACATCCTTCAGATGTAAACCCAAGAGTTCACAGACTGAGAGATCTGCTTCCACACCTGTATGCTTTTGGCAGAAAGATGCTTCATTTGGATAGGGAAAAAAATAAGAGTAGGAGCCAGGGACAGTCATATAATGTGCCTTGGCAGCTTCTCCACGCCACCGTATTTTTATTTTTAATCTCTAGGGATAATTCACAGAGAAAAAAAAAATCTCCTAATGTGTTGCTGAAATATGTATTCCATTGACAGCCAAGTGAAAACTCAGCTTTCTTAAATTTTTAAAAAGATATAACCAGTTCCGTGGTATGCTGTGTGAAAGTATAAGAAACAGATTTCAAATGAATATTAAAACAGTTTTCAAATGATCTTCATCCGTAGTTAAGTACCAGTTCTCAAAAAAATGTGCACATTTAACCTGTAATGATTAAAAAGGTACACTGCTGGGTTTCATTTAAGAGAAGAAAAAAATACATAATTTCTATATTGGAAGAGGTTTTCATTCCTGTTTGCATGTTGTTGTGGTCTCATTGTTATGCTTTAGTTCATATTGTTGTGGTGTGGCCCAGACGTAAAGAAAAGGAATATACTGAGAAATCTATCGTCTCTATTTTCCCCCTCTCTTTCCTACCTCCTCCTTCTTTCCCTTTATTTTTTCCAATATTTCTTGAGTACCAGACTTATACTCAGCTCACGATACTCGATATAAAATTAAATTTATAAACAAAAGTAGAAAATTGACACCATGAAAGTAAGCTTTAAAAAGGATGTGCTCGGGCAGTGCCTGTGGCTCAGTGAGTAGGGTGCCGGCCCATATACCAAGGGTGGCAGGTTCCAACACAGCCCTGGCCGAACTCCATCCAAAAAATAGCCGGGTGTTGTGGTGGCACCTGTAGTCCCAGCTACTAGGGAGGCTGAAGCAGGAGAATCACCCGAGCCCAAGAGGTTGCTATGAACTGGGACGCCACAGTACTCTAGTGAGGGTGATAGAGTGAGACTTTGTCTCTACAAAAAAAACAAAACAGGATGTGCCTATTCGTTGAGTGAATGCTAATCTTTATGCGGGATAAGTACTCACCTGACTTCTACACATTGGGCAGTTCCTGTGGCTCAAAGGAGTAGGGCGTCAGCCCCATATATCAGAGGTGTTGGGTTCAAACCTGACCCCGGCAAAAAACTGCAAAAAAAAAAAAAGATTAACATTCACCCTGCCTTTTTACTTCGCTGTGTCCAGAATTTTCTGTGAAAATTCTCAGCGTACCCTCAGGAAATACGCTGTGTCCAGTGTGCAGTTCTGAGCTCCTCCACGGCAGAGAGATGGCTCTTCACCTCGCTTACGATCATGGGTTTTATAAGCACGTCTTACATGCTATCGATTCAATGTCACATCATTTTTTTGCTCATTATGTGGCCCTTGATAGAGTTCTGTTGTGTCACAGCTCATAACAACATCAAACTCTTGGCTTAAACAATTCTCTTGCCTTAGCCCCCCAAGTAGCTAGAACTACAGGCACCTGCCACAACACCCAGCTATTTTTTGGTTGTAGTTGCCATTGTTGTTTGACAGGTCTGGGGTGGGTTCAAACCTGCCAACTCCAGTGTGTGAGGCTGGAGCCCTAGCTGCTGAGCTACAGGTGACAAGCCAATGTCACTTCATTTGTAATCAATGAATTTAGACCCATAGTATATGAAGATACTATTTTTAAAAAAGATATATCTTATTTATAAATTATGTTCTGCTCGTGTACACATCAGGACAGTTTATATCTTAAGCATGTAGCAGGTTCTTATTTTCGAGTAAGGTAAACTAACAAGTGGGTAATTAATTTTACAAATTTGTAATTAATTTTACAACAAATTTGTTTCCTGTACAATAAATCACAGTGAACAATTCAGGTTGGGACATCCCTTATCAGGCTTGATCTTAATAAAAATCAGGAAATAAGAGAATCTCAGAATTCTATCAAATCAAAATTCAAAATACCAAAAGTTGAAGTGCTTGAGCACAAAAGCAGACCCACAGGATCACAGCAGTGGACGGCTGCGCCCTCCCTCTGAGCTCATCCTGCAGCTCCCTCTGCTATTGCAATAGAAGGGTCCGAGCTATTCCTTTCTGCCTTCTAAATCTCACCTCTCTTTCTCTTAAAAAGTGGACTCCAAACATCTCACAAGGGAAATGCAGGTGCCGAAATTCTAGAAGAGTTTAAAGGATTAGACATGGTATCAATTACTCTCTGTCACATACGAGATTTTATATAATTTATTAGACTAATTCTGCTGCAAATCATTTTCTGTTTCTGTTCCTTCCAGTGATGAAGATAATTTAAGGCTTATATTTTTCCTGAAATGCAGAAATGAGGAATTCTCTTCCACCCTTTCATGGGTTTGGGTATCTGTAAAGTATGATATCACTCACGGGTCAAGGAGGGAAGAACAGGAGCCTGGCTTGAGTGTGGCTCCCTGTTTCTTGGGCAATGTAAGTATTGACATACGACAGAATTTCAAGTTTGCCAGTGAATAAAGTTATCTTTGTGAATTAATATTTTTTTAAAGAAATGGAGCATAAGAAAAAAGCATCATCCATGTTTTTAAAATATGTTCAGAATAATGATTTAATTGGTTTAAAAATATCCCTGATTCTGACAGACATTTGATTGTCACTTGTGTTTGGTAGAATTTCTGCTATAGAATTGTAGAATTTTTTTTTTCTGAATGAATGTTTTCTGGACTATCTGAAAGGAATGTTTGAATTAAATTTCCAGGGATTTTACTATCTTCTTGACCTGTGTACTGCATATTTTAAAGATACTATGCAACCTAATATTTAAATAAATAACATAGGTATTTACAACAGAACCAAATTTTTAAATAGTAGCCAAACCTGTTCAGTGAATTGACTTTCATAAGAGAATATGGAAAATGGGATATTATAGAAATACAGTAATAAATAAGATTCTATGAAATTGGTGATGACTCTAAACCCACCCAGCTCTTCAAATCCATTTTGAAGATAATGATATATTAAATAGAGAAGATCTATCATTAATATTGTCCTATCCCGGAAAATACAGACAGTGATTAAAAGACTACAAGTGGGTACTTTTCATATCTTAAAAAACTCTACTGCTTCTCTCTGGTGGCTATGTGTCCAATGACCTTCACTAAAATATACTTATGAGGTCTCAGTGGAAAATGATCTCTTAAGTCAGGTTTTCTGGCCCTGACTACCTGAAACTACTAAGAAAAAAAGTCTTGAGCTGCTCTGAAATATATTCTCTTTTTTCAATTTAAAAATATGTACTAAGTAATTATTATTTATTTAATACGACTTTGTGTACTAAGAATTGAAATGTAAGAGGATGATTCAAGGAGATTGGACCCTAACCGCTTTGTAAACCCTTGTCAAATAGAAGGTAAAAAAGGAGGAATTAATTTAAAAAATTAAAGCAGTACTTCATTTTTCTTTCTTTCTCTCTTCCTTCCTCTTTTCTTTTCTTTCTTTTCTGTCTTCCTTTTTTTGAGACAGAACCTCAAACTGTCACCCTGGGCAGAGTGCCGTGGCATCACAGCTCATAGAAACCTCAAATTCTTGATTTTAAGCGATTCTCTTGCCTCAGCCTCCCACGTAGCTGGGACTACAGGTGCGGTATTTCTTCTTCACAATTTGAAGATTTGAATTTATGTGAGAAGCACACTATTCCTTTTTTGAGGGTTCAGGAAATGATTGCCCTCTTAGGTTCCTACCCCCAAACCAGTTGAAAAAAAAAATTGTGTCTTTATATAAAATCATTTTAGGGGCAGTGTCTGAGTCTCAAAGAGTAGGGCGCTGGCCCCATATATGGGAGGTGGCAAGTTTAGACCCCGCCCCAGCCAAAAACTGCAAAAAAAAAAAATCATTTGGGGGAAGGAGCACAGAAAGACAGGATCAAATCAGCTCTGTTGATTCAGGTCTCTGCCTTTACCTACGAAGTAGAAGGAATAGCAGAATTCCACCTCCAGCTCTGCATCACACTCCCTGTCCTATAACAGGGTGTTTGGCACTTGGCATGAACTCCCCAGCATTGAAAACCTCAGAAAGAAGGATTCCCAATCAGCAGGAGGGGTTCTGCCCCAGAATGCTCCCGTGAAGGCTAACACAACAGGTGCCCACTAGAGGGACAGGCACCAAGTAATTAAAAGAAGAACGCCCGTCATTAAGCATTTTGAAGGGTTTTAAGGGTTCGTTATCAAGGGAACTTAATAGAAAACTTGTCCAAATTCTCCATGAGGCATAGAACAACCAGAAATTTTCCCGACAAAGGACAGAAGAGAGGAAGTAGATCAAGATGGATCCTTTAGACAGAAGGAATAGCAGGTGGAAGGAACAACCTGGCAGTGTTTGTAACTGGAAGATGGTCAGCACAGCAGAAAACGAGGGGGAGAGGTCGGTGGGATGGGGGGAGTACAGAGGGGAAAAGAGGAGCCGGGTCAGAGGCCACAGTGAAGCTGTTAAACTTGACCTCCAAAGTCCTAGAGGAACCTTAAGGACAAAATTAACACAGTCTGAGCCCCATTTTAAAAATACAGTCTTGCAGTTGAGTATGAGATGGCGTGGGATGAAACAGGACTGAAGAAAAGGGACCATTTAGCAGACAGAACCTGACAGAAGGTAGCAGTGAGCTGGGGACGGATGGAAACAGAGGGAGATTGGAGAGAAACGGGCATGTTAACAGGGAATTAATGGGCAGAAGTAATAGAACTCGAGGGAGGACAAGACAATGGGAGAATTAACTTATTCATTTAACACATATCTATGAGACTGCTGCAGTATTACTGGTCCTAGTGCTACAACAGAGAACAAAACAAAAACCCTTGCCATCATTGTTTATACCTTCTGATAGAAAGGGAATTCCCATTATTCAAACTTCTAGGTCTTGGATTCAACTTAACAATAATTGAAAAGTTAGATTGAAACACAAAAGTTAAATCTGTGACAAGCTTGATTCATCAGCGTTGAAAGTCCCTAAGCCAGGCGCGGTGGCTCACACCTTACAATCCCAGCACTTTAGGAGGCCGAGGTGGGTGGATTGCCTGAGGTTTGAGACCAGCCTGAGCCAGAAGGAGACTCTGTCTCTAAAAATAGCCGGGCATTGGTGGGGGAGGGGGGGAGGCATCAGTGGTCCCAACTAGTTGGGAGGCTGAGGCAAGAGAATTGCTTCAGCCCAGGAGTTTGAGGTTGCTGTGAGCTGTGATGCCACAGCACTCTATCAAAGGTGACAACGTGAGACCCTGTCTCAATTAAAAGAAAAAAGAGTCCCTGGCTCCCCAAATATATTAGAATGATTTAATAATGACGGAGCTTCTGAAGGAAAATCTCAAAATTCGTTTTTTAACGTGTAACTAGTAGATCCGAGGACTTCCTCAGAGAACAGGGTCTTAGCCAGCTGGCTGAAGTGAATGGGCCCGTCAGAACTGACTCTTCTTCCAGGGCAGGACTCTATGTTGTCCTGGCCCAGAAAGACCAGCGCTCTTTTTTCTATCTTACTCCAGATAACGACTTGTATTGTTCTTCTGCTTCACTGTGTTTCGAATTTGTGAGAGTTTGTAAAATTTATCATTTCTGCACGGATTACTGGCCTGTGAGCAGCTCCATCTGGACCTCAGTGAAAGGAGTGCTAATCATCCCGGGTGTGCAACAGGACATGGCTGCTTCCTCCAGGACCAGCTGAGTGAGGATCCAACTGTGTGTGAAGAGCTGCCTTTTACATGAAGAGAGGACGTATTTTAAACGGTGGAGAGGAAGAAAGGTTCGGGACACCCACAGAAGTGGCGGAGGGTAGCTCATACATCGTGCTTTACCAAAACGGTGTCACTACTCCTGCTAACAGATTTATTTTTCCTTAGAATTTATTCATGTTCTGGTCATGTGATTTGCGGGGCATTGATGCCAACTCCAGGTTACAAGCATGAATAAATGGTTCCTTCCCAGGCCACATTCCGTGCTTCATTCTCAGTCATAAGAAGGAAAGCATCGAGGCAGAGAGAAGGATCCGGATGCCATGGTTCCAAGTCACAGAGACAGTGATGCCACACCAGCCTTACTCCTTGCTTTTTTAACACGTAGAAGGGACACGTCTGCCTTGATTACTCTCTCGTTCCCAGGCAGTGGAAAAGTACCTGGAAGATAACTATTTGTTTAATTGAATTAAATCAAATTCTATTTAATATTTTAAATCGTTCCTGAACTGTAAAATTATAATCGCCCGGTGAGAGGAGAGAAGAGCAAATTATATTACACAATGAAATGTGTGCTGAGGAGCCCTGAATTAATTGGCTTTCCTTCCATCAGACATTCCACCCTAAATCTTAACTTTTCTCGACTTTTTTGCATTCTCAGCTCAAATGTTAAGGCAGCTTGCAAAAAGAAAAGGACCCAGTTGCCAAGTTCACACTGTCTCTAATAGCATTCAGGAGACTACTTCATATTAGAGTTTTTAAAGGATGTTTCGTTCTTCTACTTGTGGTTTATGAGTAAAATAACGCTGCATTTATTCTTTATTGGCAGGCAAAAAGCCTCAGCGAGTAGATATTTGAGAAAAGGAATATAAGAAAACTGGAAGTTATGCATAAGGGTATGAGGAATTAAGCTTTGGGTGTAAGGAGATGGGGCGTTATCGACATCCGGGTGGAAGCATCTCACATGTACAGCCTGTGAGTGAGAAAACGGTTTTGTGTTGGAAACACAGGTTTCCGGGTGATCCTCCCCAGAGATGTTAAGTAACTGTCTACATTTAGATGAGACCACTCAACGAGAATGCGTATACTAAAAAATGAAGGCTGGAACAAAGGAGAAAATATTTCACAAAGCCGGAAAAATGTGAGGTGAAGACAGCTGAGTAAGACTCCTCCTTAACTTGTTTAGTCAACAAATACTTTGCAAAGTTCTCCTACGTGCCGGGCATTTTCCTGCCTGTGAAGTTCAGTACACACAGTGACAGGGGTCCTACCAGAGCCAATGAGATGGAGAGTTTCAAGGAAGAGGTTTCTGGCCCCTGAGTGGTGGGGTGTTAAGCTCTGTCCAGATGGAACTGTGGCTGCCTCTGGTCCCAGCCCCAGAAGATGTAAAGGGCCTTCTTTTCTGCGGCCCTAGGATCATAAGGTACCGCGCTGCCCACCTGTTCTTCCAGCCTCAAGTCTTTCCCTCAGGGTCAGCTTCTAACACAGGTATGTTCACCTGAAATTTACAAAGCAAATATTTAACTAGCCAATAGAAACCATCGTTTATCCTGACTGAATTTTGTGCAACTCTCAATTCCAGCATAAATTCTGGAGAAACAATCTAATTATTTGACTCTACAAGCCTTACCATTTTAATTTGTTTTTTAATTAGGAAAATGAGAGGAATTACTTTCTTAGGAGATGATTTTGAGTGTTTAGGTAGCTGTTTCTGGTACAAAAAATTACTCTGTAAAGACAAAGTTTTATTAATTAAAGTATTCTTTACTACAATTCTTTTTTTTTTTTTCTAGACAGAGTCTCAAGCTGTCCCCATGGGTAGAGAGCTGTGGCATCACAGCTCACAGCAACCTCCAACTCCCGGGCTCAAGTGAGTCTCCTGCCTCCACCTCCCAAGTAGCTGGGACCACAGGCGCCCGCCACAACACCTGGCTATTTTTTTGGTTGCAGCCATCATTGTTGTTCGGTGGGCCTGGGCTGGATTTGAACCCACCACCTTAGGTGTATGTGGCTGGCGCCTTAGCCACTTGAGCCACAGGCGCTGAGCCTACTACAATTCTTGATGATGAAGTAAATCATGTCCATCCTTCAATTTTTCCCTCATTGTGATAAAAAAGGCAAAATATTTCCACACTAAAAAAATCAAAATTTATATGTACTAATGAACATATAAAAAACTGAATACCTATACACAAAAAAGACTTTATTTTAAATAAAATGGTCAGATCCTAGTAAAAGGATCTATTCATCAAACACCATGTGTATGAGTAAATTTCTGGTTATTTACTAAAATATTTTATACCTTACAATAAACAGAATTATGTTGTCATATTTATTTAATGCTAAATTTTATTAAATTTAATTTGAATGTACCCCGGTGAATTAATACCTAATTAACCTACCTATAAAGACCAAGCATTAGGAAAATTTCTACTAGGCAACTAAGCTCATAGAAACTTCAAGTTTACATAAAGGGTAAAAATATGTCTTTTTTGAAAGATGGAGGAATGCTATTTTCTTTTAACAATTGTGCAGACATTTGCTTGGATAGTGACAAGCGTGACTTCAAGAGATTCTCCCGGACTATTTATATTAATAAGCAAAATATCCATGTTTTGTTAGTAGCTAACTACGGCTTAAATACAATAAATATTATTCATCCAAATCAATAATGACTAAAGCAGAATACAGTAAAAGAAGGAATAAAGGACAAAAATATTCCTATGAATAGTAAGATACAAGTAACATAATAAAGTTGGGGGCCCAGAAGAGACAGCAAGCAACACACAACCAATATAGGTGGTGCCCAGGGCTCAGAGGGTGGGGCACCGGCCACGTATACCGAGGCTGGCGGGTTCAAACCCATCCAACCGGACCAGCTAAAGCAACAATGACAACTGCAACAACAACAACAACAACAAAATAGTCTGGCGTTGTAGCAGGTGCCTATAGTCCCAACTACCTGGGAGGTTGAGATAAGAGAATCACTTAAGCCCAGGAGTTTGGGGTTGCTGTGAGCTGTGACGCCACAGCACTCTATCAAGGGCATCAAAGTGAGACTCTGTCTCAAAACAAAACAAAACAAAAACCTAACCATTATATTTGCTCATCAGTGGGCAGGGGGAAAAAACCACTAATATTAACTAGATAATGCCAAAAAAAGACATTTTATTCATCACAAATTTCATATTACAGTTGGAATATGTACACCATGGAATAGTCACCACCTATTCGTATTACCCACAGAAATAAACTCTCTGTGCACATAAAACTTGATTTCTACAACAATATGATCTCCTGGTTCTCTTCCAGGCTCTCTGGAAGCTTATTTTTTTTTCCACAAATATTTACTGTGTCCTCTACTTTATATATAACTTAACCCATACACTGGGGAACGAACTCTTTTAAACTTTGGTAAAGAACTAGATCATAATTTAATAATCCCATAAAACATGCTATTTCTTCTCCCCGTCTTTGCTGAACACCCCTTATTTTTACATTAGTATCTGTATTTCCGATGGCTCACCGTCATTCTACCTCCCATCCACATGTTCCCCATTATTCTCCAAATATCAAATATCTGTAGACTTTGGATTCCCAACTCCATATATCTGTATCTGGCTCCTCTCTGAGCCAAAGCCACAGCCTCCCAAGTGCTCTATCTGAATGTCTTTACCTGGACCTGCCACAGGTCTTTAAATTGAACTTGACTCAAATAGACCATGTCATCTAAGGAGATTCCTGCCTGCTCCACTCCAGATGGCGTCGTGTGCACACAGATTTTGTGAGGAAAATGGAAGTGAGGCAACAGTTAACAGAACAGACATAACATAGACTCTTAGTATATGTAACTTCATAACTTTACATATCATAGCATGTTCAGAAAGTTCAGTCAGTAGATTATATACGGGGCATCCACCATATACAAGTCACCATTCTAGGTCCTGGGAATTCAAATCCACTAATTCGATTTAAAACATCAACTCTATTTCTGCAACTGGGGTAGCTACTCTGACCAATAAAAAATAATTTTAATAAATATTTCTGTATTTACAGCTCAGGAAGATCATATTTTTGGAGAAGCTATTCATATATGTTAAGGAAAAGAGGCCAAAAGCAAAACAGATTTAAAAAAATTGCTTTTGTTGCTAGACGATATCTCACAGCATTTAATATGCAAAATTGCATCATTTGTATCTAAGAAGAGAAAGTGGCAGTATTTTCAAGCTTAATCTTTGCATAAAAACTTTTATCCCAGAGCAACAACTAGTATCTTCAAAAACTAATGTTCTAGAAAAAAAAAAAAAAAGGCTAGAGGAAAGAGGTGTCAGGCCCAGACAAAGATCTAGATGTTAATTTTGTAGTAATTTCCTTTTATTTATTTTTTCTATTTTTTCTTTTCCTTTCTATATACACACACATGTTATAATATAAATATATACTATATTACATATAAATAGTAACACGTAACATACTATACATAGTATTAAAGAACTCTGTGGGCTCGGCGCCTGTGGCTCAAGCGGCTAAGGCGCCAGCCACATACACCTAAGGTGGCGGGTTTGAATCCAGCCCGGGCCCGCCAAACAATAATGACAGCTGCAATCAAAAAATAGCCGGGCATCGTGGCAGGGGCCTGTGGTCCCAGCTACTTGGGAGGCTGAGGCAGGAGACTCACTTGACCCCAGGAGTTGGAGGTTGCTGTGAGCTATGATGCCACAGCACTCTACTTAGGGGGATAGCTTGAGGCTCTGTCTCAAAAAAAAAAAAGAACTCTGTGCTTAGAAGGAAATGTTCAAATAAATTTAGGAAAGACTTGAAAAAGTGTTTATTAAGTGTAAACATACCTTTGGGATATTGATGAATATGTTGTTTGATTTACAACTTAAATAAAAATAGTGTGTGTAGTCTTATTGTCAGGTATCCCTGTCTGAAGGAAGAGCAAGCTTAGTATGTAGATAATAAATAATTATGCTGAGGAAGGTAATGGAGCCATGACCCTTTAATGCAAGTATAATACTTGCATTTTCTTTAGCATTTTACACTGTTGGAAACTGTAGTGGATATATTGCTTCTCTCAAACAAGGCGTGTTATTATTTTTTAAAAATGCGGTCTAGGGGTACAGGTGAATCTTTCTAAGAGTAGAATGTGAACGTTTTAAAGCAATAACTAAGAAAATGACATGAAGGCTGTATTGACCAGTTTGATGGAAGTATTTCCGATTGCATGTGAAAACCCCACACTGTACCCCAGAAGTGCATTAATGTACATAGTTACCATTCAATTAAAAAAAAAAAAGAAAAGAAAAAGAAAATCACTGCTAAGCTTCAAGGAGAGACCATTTTTCCTTGCCCTTCCAGCCCCAGTCATTCCTTGGTTTGTGCCTGGGTCTCTTCCCATGTGCAGGGTATTTTGAGACAGAAAGAGAACCAGACATATCTCCAAGGTGAGTGTTTAGAATAATGTGGAGATAAAATCACAAAGGTCTTCTTTCTGAGAACATTAGATAGGAAATAAGGGTTTAAAAAAATTGTTTCTTGTTTTTTATTGTGCTGTAGCTTCAAATTCAGGCACAGTTATATAATATAAAAGAGAATTTGAATTGTAATATGTAGTTACCCCAAATTTAACACGAGCTGGCATAATCCCTTTGCAACTTCGAGGGTTTCATAACTAAATCAATTCCTTCCTGTTAGGTGGAAATTGATGAGCTTGCAAACATCTCCCTCTTGGGGTCACGCAGGAGACCATCTTTCTTTCAGCTGTTTAAAAACTCAAATTAGTGTCTGACTCCATTGAGACAGACAAGCATTTAATTTGTATTTTTTAAAGGCTCAATACAACACATACCTTCACTTTTTTCCTGCTTAACACCTCTATTTTTGTTCACTCCTCATCCAGAAAAATAAATTTCTTTGTTAGATTTTGATTAAAAAAAAAAAAAGATCCCTTTTCAGAAAGCCATTTAAGAAAGCCGGTGGATGGGAATACACCTAAACAAGGAATACTTTCTAATTACCTCTTTTCATTTGCTCACATTGCATAATTAAAGCTCATTGAGGCCAATTCAAATGAAGAACTGTCTTCTTTATTTTTTAAAGCATCGTTTAAAGTGGTTTAGAAACTGTCATTATCCTCATTATCCCTTCTTAGAAAGAAAAGGGAGCTTTCATGATTAAAGAGGAGAAAGTGAGATTAGCTTGGTGGCTGATGCGGGTTTGTTATCATTTTGTTTCCTTTTGATTTGCTGCTTGCTTCTTTCTTCTTCTTCCTTTTTTTTTCTTTGCTTTGGTTTTGTTTTTGACTCTCATACTTATTACCTGACCTTTGTTTACATCAAAGCCCCGGTCATTTGCATGTGCTCACGTCAGGGTCTCTGAGACAGCAGAGTCCAGGCTGCTTTGGGATGCAGGAAAGTCCCCTGGGGCTGAGACACGCAAAGCTTGCAAGGACATTTCTCCAAATTCACAGCCAAAGGCAAGAAAGCCGGGCCCTTAACTTTTCTGTTCAACTGAGCTCCAAGACCTCAAATCCCACAGTCCACTAATTCTGGGTGTTCATGATACAGACAGACTAATAAATTATTTGATTATTGAGCTAACTCCAGCCATTGCTGGCTGAGGCAGGAGTTTAGGATCTGAGGAATGTAGGAGAAGTGTCAGCTATGGGTGTCAGCTATGAGTTCCCTCCCGTCCGCTGAGTGTTCTCTCACTGAAGATGGCAATAACTTTTTGTCACCCGTAGCTCAGTGGTTAGGGCTCCGGACACATACACTGGGGCTGGCGGGTTTGAACCTGGCCCAGGCCTGCCAAACAACAGTGACAACAACAACAAATAGCTGGGTGTTGTGGCAGGCGCCTGTAGCACCAGCTACTTGGGAGGTTTAAGAGAATCATTTAAGCCCAAGAGCTTGAGGTTGCTGTGAGCTGTGATGCCACAGCATTCTACCAAGGGTGACATAGTAAGACTCTGTCTCAAAAAAAAAAAAAAGAATAACTTTTTGATGATTTCAAAGTGTAGTGAGGATTGTCCTTATAATGAACATATCAGGTGTCAGGGGTTTCTAAGACCCTCAAGGCATTCAGTAGACCTGGTCCAATTTACTCAGCAGGACCAGGAAGTTCTGCCATATCAGAGTTGATAGTAAGGTACAGGAGGCCGGGCGTGGGGCTCATGTCTATAATCCCAGCACTGTTGTGGGGGCTCATGTCTATAATCCCAGCACTGTTGGAGGTCGAGGCGGGTAGATTGAGCTCAGGAATTTGTGACCAGACTGAACAAGAGTGAGCCCTCTGTCTCTACTAAAAATAGAAAAACTAGCTGGGAGTTGTGGTGGGTCCCAGCTTCTTGGGAGGCTGAGGCAAGAGGATCTCTTGAGCCCAAGAGTTTATGGTGGCTGTGAACTGTAATGCCATGACACTCAACCCACAGCAACACAGTGAGACCCTATCTCAAAAAACTGAAGGAAAAAAAAAAGGAGAAAGAAAGTAAGGTACAGAGCAGGTGGGAAATAAAACAGCCAGGACTCTGATGCTGTGGAAAAAGAGTGAAGTTGATTTAAAGCAAAAAAAAAAAAAAAAAAAAAAAAAGCACAGTTTTATATTTAAAGCAAAGCACAGGTAAGCATAGGCCTTTCCAGAGGCCTTTCCAGAAGAATAGAAAGGGAACTCCTGGAGCGTGAGAGAAGATGCCACACGGAGGCAGTGGCAGTGTAAGTATCTCACCCTATCTCCCTTATAATTACCTATCAGAACTTTTCATTGATTCCCTGAGGTCCTTAGGTAGTCTTATCTATTTCTCATTGGTCACAGATTACCTCATTTGCTACATATGCCCATTTTCCTTCTCTTTTCAGCCATAATTGCTACCTCTGTCTTCCTGGCAGTTGTATGGCGATGTCTATTAGTCTTGTGATGTTTGTGACCTCTGGGGTGTGTGCTGTTCTGTGACCATTACTCCAATCTGAGTTACAAACTAGAAGCTGTGTTTTGTGGAGAACAGGACCTACTTGATCAGCCGAGTCACAGGTCTTCCAGAACTCAGTGTTTGCTACAGGACCCTTTTTAATGTTCGTATAAGGAGGACAGAATTCCTCCTACTTGGCTGTAGTCCCTTTCTTTCCCTTAACCCCAGGAAGTGGCCTGTGAGGGCTCCCTGGAATTCTCTTCCCTCTGGCCTGGCTGAGATGCTCACCAGCACAATCTTCCCTTGCATTTTGGACCACTTCCCTCTCCTTGGGGCCTCATTCATGCCTTTGTCACTGAACACAGGTTGGGCTGCCCACCACCTGAGGACTAGGCCCTAGAGGCGAGTGTTGGTGAAGCAAAGGCAGTTTATTCAAGGGTCTGGCAGCCTAAGGATTATTGTCAGACTATTGTCTCAAACCCAACTCATCTCTTCTGCTTACTGAGCAACTTTTAAGAGGAAGGAGTAAAGGGGTAGGTAGCAGAAAGGAAGTCTGCACAGCTCATCATGAGTTGTTCTGTGGTTATCAGCAAACAACAGGTTGTTTGTCAGCCATCGTCAGGGGTCTGTGCTTGGCCTATTTTGAACTCTTAAAGTGTTTTTCCTCAAGATAATTTCCAAAAAAAAAAAAAAAAAAGATAATTTTCTAATCTAGTGCCTGACATCTATTAGCAAGTTAATTCTAAACTTTTCAGACAGAATGGACTGGAAGCATACTAGAAGCAGAATGGCTTCCCTTTAGCTCGCCTGCAGCTCTGGTCGGAATGGTCCTTGGGGTGCACTTATGCAAAAATTGTTCTACAAGAGGTTCAAAAGAATAAAGAGCTAATGTTGAATTTATTGGAGAGATTATTTAGTTAATAGTGATTATAACTTGTGAATGCTTAATATACCTTTAGGGTCAAGATATAAAATAATACAAAGATAAAACCTCTCCATTCCATTTCTATGCTGTAGAAATCCAGTGTTTGGCTCCAGAAGTGACGATTATTAATTTATTGTTCAGCCTTTCAGATATTTTATTTTTATGTGCATATGAGGAAGTATATGCATAGTCTTTTTTACTTCTTTCATAAAATATGAAGTTGATTTGCCTCAAGATTTTTGTCGTTATCGGTAAACATGTGTATGTTCCTTCCATACCAGGACAGAGCTTTCTTATTAATCGTAAACAGTGATACCGCATTCCATGATAAGGATGTGCATGATTTATTTGCTGTAGCTCCTTCTGTGGACATTGGTATTGTTTCTAACCTTTCTTTTAATTCTTTCTTAAATCATAACTGTGTACATTGATGCGTTTATGGGGTAGAATATGCTGATTTGATATACAATGAGGAATGCTGACATCTAACTGTTTAACATAGCCGTCTCCTTGCTTACTTATTGGTTGTGGAAAAACCATCACATTCTATTCTTAATAGTATAGAAATGTATCCTTGCATTATGCACAGTAGGCTGGATCTCTCCCTCCCCCTCTTTTCTCCTTTCTCTTTCTTTCTGGACTGTAGTTCTGTTTTACCATTCCTGTGAGTGTGTAGATGACTATTTACTGATTTCATAGTAATATTGAATACATTGGACACTTTTTTCCTCCGTTCTTGAGATACTTTCCTAAGAAGAATATGTTCTGGCTCCATCCAGGTAAACATAAAAGATGTGAAGTCCCCCTCTATTTTATGGCTGCAAAGTATTCCAATGTTTCTAACTTTTAATATGTAGTATAAATTGTAAGTTAAATACTTGAAAAGTGATTACTAGATCAAAATTTATGTGGATTTGCCATTTTGACAGATTTTACTCAGCCCAAAATTTATACCACTGTGTGCTTCTTTTATCAATGTATAGTAATGTTTTCTTAGGCCCTTGTCAGTATATATGTGTAGATCATTTATCTTTGCCAAATAGTAAATTAATAACATATTCCATTATAGTTTTATAATTTACACCCACAATGAATTGTAGCCATTCATCCATATCTTAAAATTGGACACAGTTTATTTAAAAGTATGTATTGAGTGTTTATGATGTGCAAGGCACTGAGCCTGGCACTGCAGGGCATACGGAGGTATTTAAGCTTAACCCTCCTTCAAGGCTTTTGCAGTTTAGGTTGGAACCAGAATAATGGACTGATGCTTATAGTAAAAATCCCAGATATGCTCTATGTCTCAAGAACATGCAAAGTACTGTGGGACCTCAACAGAGGGACGGATCATAAAATGGAAATGAGAGTTCATCACAAAAGGCTTCATGTGGAAAGCCATGTTTAAAATGTGTTTTGAAAACCAGAGATTGTCAGTGGGGTGGGCATTCAGGAGAGAAATGCCCCCCAGCAATGCAGCGGTTGGGGCCCTGGTGAGAAGCAGAGATGAGGCTGGTTGGATGGGAGTGGAGAATTTCTAAGGAAGAGGAAGGAGGAGTGGTTCTATAAAAGGAATCTGGGCCAGATTGAAAAAACCCTTGATTTAGAGGTATGTGGAATCTGGAGAAATTTGGCATGATAAGTAAGTAAATAATCAAAGCTTTCATTTATGAAAATCAACCAAATATATGTACACATTGGGAATATTGATGAGAATTTAAGTTCATTCATCACGTGTTCCAAGAGCCTTTATTATTTTAATAGCAGGATATAAGGGAACAGATACCATATCTGCCATCTAGAAACTTCCAGCTGTGTGTGTGTGTGTGTGTGTGTGTGTGTGTGATTATGTATGAGGAAGAAGTAGGTAATGAAATTGAATCTGGAGCCCTCTCACCAGGTAATAGAACCTATTATTGTTGCAGTTCTTAAAATCTAGTAATTGGTCACTCAGATTATTTCCATCTCATCTTTGCACCTCACAAACATCATGCCAAAGACCATGGCTTTGCCACTTGCCCTAAACTGTGTTGGTGGGGAGGTGCGTGACACATCTACAACCATCTGCACCATCCCCTTGAATCTGCTCTGGGAAATGGATGGGAAGAGATGGTGACAGATTTTCAGTTGGGGACAGAAGGTGCACGCTGAGCTATCTGGACTCTTGCTAGCTTTTCTCTTTCTGAACCTACTAGATGACATGTGACCACTAACATATATGAAAAAATTAACATACTAGATAAAAAATAATTGGTGAAACGTTATAAACAATTGACCAAACCATATTCTATTCATCTTTTTAAACTGGCATAATTTAGTAAGAGACAATAGTATGGATGTGGGAGTTAGGTTTGCAGGCTAGGTATTTCTGAGGGGCTTGTTGACCAGAGTTCAAGTTTCTCAACCCCCTTGAGACTATCCATAGCCTGGTGATCTGCACAGGGTGTCTGGCATCCAGCAGGCTCTGGGCTAGGATTCTGGGGGTCCTATTGATCACAGTCCAGGATCCTTCCCCCCTCTTTCTAGTGCTATAAGTGCCCCTATTGTCACCTAGTGGCTGAGAACAGAATGCCTAGCAACCAAAGATTACCATGGCCTGAGTCCTGCCCAGGCATAGATAGAAATCACTGAAGGGAGCTAGGCAAGTTTATCCCCAATTTGTAAAGTGTTGTAATCACAGGGTGTGCCTGCGTGATTGTCCTTCTTCTGACTGTTAATGATTACTTGAGGCCCTTCCTTTGAATAACTCAAATTACGTTAATGCATTATGTTGTCAACATGATTTATGATTGAATAAAGAGATCATGGGAGAATGGCCCAGTGCTGCACTTGCTGGCTGCACTTGAGATGCTGCCGGCATGGTATGCACCTCTCACAGGCTCCCATCACTGAGAGTCTGAGTTTTTTCTCATGTCAACTGGCCTCAGTGCAGATCCTGGCAAAAGGTTCTGGGGACCCAGGCCCCCAGAGGTGGAATACTGGGTTTGAATCCTTTCCACTTCCCATCTAGTAACCACACACCTTCTCATCCTGCAGAGTATAATTTATAAATATGCCTCTTTACCCAGGAAGGCCGGGGAAGCCATTAATCATGGCTGTCTCAGGCTGTTCTCAGCTTCAAAGGTCAGAGTTGATGTTTTAATAAAGCACCTGGGTGTCTTTAGTCATTTCTTGTTATTTTATTTCACTGGAATAGCATTCCTGGGAGAATGAGGGCTCAGATTAATAAAGCCTCTTAAGTAAGAGATGACATCAGAAAAATGTAGAATAAAATATTCCTGTACAGTCACGTCGCTGAGGCTCCCACTTTTATTCAGGCAGGGAGGAAGGGAGAAGCATTTAGCAGATACAATTATGCAAACCACATGAACAGCCAGTTTGATAAAGAAACCTGAAAAAGGAAGCATTAACTTTACACTAGACCTGGTTTTAAATATTTCATTCAGCTGTGTATTTTGAACATTTAAAGAGTAATATTTCTAGAACCTTTTAGGTCTATTGAAAATTCTAGCCCCCTCCTCTGGGGAGTATTAAAAAATGACGACAAATGGCTTCAGGTAGGGAGAAGGGTCTCTATGGAGAAAAAGTTGTCAGTACTAGAGGTACGAGGTCCATTTATATGAAAAAAAGTAGACTTTATACTACATATATGCAATGGTTGTAGTCATATGTGCAGAAAGAGGAGGATTTAGGTCATAATCAAGTTACAGCAACACAGAAATTGGTAATTGGTGAACCTTTGAAACAGGTGATTGAAGTTAGCATAGCCTCTGAGAAGTTCTGATTACTCTTTTCAGTACACTGTGATATATTCAAAAGGGAGGATATTATTGGAATAACTTGGGGGCTATTTTTTGCAGAGTTGGGGGGCTTAATTTACCTCTCAATGTTTTATTTCTAGGACTTTGAGATTAGTTAAATTATTATTATTATTTTCTTGAGACAGAGTCTCAAGCTGTCACCCTGGGTAGAGTGCCATAGCATCACAGCTCACAGCAACCTCTAACTCCTGGGCTCAAGCGAGTCTCCTGCCTCCACCTCCCAAGTAGCTGGGACCACAGGCGCCCACCACAATGCCTGGCTATTTTTTTTTTGGTTGTAGCCATCGTTGTTTGGTGGCCCGGGCTGGATTCGAACCCGCCACCTTAGGTGTGTGTGGCTGGCGTCTTCGCCCCTTGAGCGACAGGCACCAAGCCGAGATTAGTTAAATTATTATAAACTATACTTATTACATGTTATATACACTTGACATAATAAACAAATACAACCTGTTTCAAAATAGAGATTTTCTTTAGAGCAGTGGATTCTAAATCATGGTAGAGTTCTACCCAAGAGTTGTGAAAAATGCATATATTTTTATAGAAACAAGAAACATGCAAATGCAATCAGTGCAAACTGGTTCTTTGTACCTTCCATGAATCCCCAACAACTAAAAATAAAGAAAAAGAAAAAGAAACAATATGACTGCAATGATTTTCTATATTCTAACCATTTTCCATTTCTCCATCACGAAACGAAAATGTTTACATTTTTATGCAAACGTTATATGTCTTGATCCATTTAACTTATGGAAAGGGCTTGGTTTATTTTTTTCCATAGCTCACCTTTGTTGTGACTAGTATTATCCCAAAAATGATCTAGTTCTGGTGTATCAATGTTATTTTTTCTCTGTGGACCATGAGAACCAGTTCTCTAATTTGATTTCAAAAATGATGCAAAGACCGCTTCAGAAGCAGGGTGTACATTTCTGATCTCAGGTGGAAAATAGACTAGTACGAGTATTTATGATGTAGTCAGTGACTCTGAGGTTCCATGGGTCAGTCCAGTATTTGTAGCATGGGTGAGATAAAGGATTTTAAAGCTAGATTGTCTGGGATTTAAGGAGATGTATGAAGTTGATGGATAGAGGCTGTATTTGATTGGTGTATGATCAGAATTAAAGGAAGATAAGGGAGGATAATTCACCAGCAGGAATAAAGAAGGGAGTTTAGAAAGCAGTGCAAGGCTTCGTTGGCTGCAGGCGAAAGGACAGATTTGCAGGAATGCAGGGAGACCACTGATGTGTGAGGCTGGTCGGAGGGGGGGACCTAGATTGCTCACCTATATCTTACTAAAGAATTCCTTCTTTCTTTTATTTGGATCATTTCTAGAACTAAAAGCAGCCCCTTTCCTTTCCCAATGACAAAATAAGTCACGTGCAAAGAGGACAGTAAGGACACGAACATTCATGCCAACTTCTGCAGGAATACGGCATCTACCACTACTGTTACTGTGAAGTGCTCTACAAGATTTTCTGCAGTTTGTCTTATTTCTTTCTTGTGTAGTATCTCCAGATATATCTCCAAAAAACTCCATCACAACCTATGGTACTACTATCACTTCATTTAAAAGATGTTGACACTTAGAGAGTTTAACTGACTCATACAAAGGAAGTGATGGGGTTTGAATCTTCTATAAAACTAGAAAACCCTTAATCCTTGTTCTGAATAGCTGGGATAAAATTTTTGAAACAAATTTCTCAGACAATCGGAAAAAAATAAGGATTATTTACATTCAAAAAGATATTTTTGAAAAGGTAGGTACTTTAATGTTTTATTTTGTGCAATGAATAATTTGCCTTCTGCTTGCCACCAAATGCCCATACAATTAACTAAGCATTGCTGAAGTAAGCTTCTGAATTTAGAGACCTGTGTTGGCAAGCAATGGTATGACAGCCTGTAGTAAAAGTCAGGCGTTTTTAAGCATAAAGGGAAGGATTTAGAAATAAAACTCTATTATAGAACCATCAACTTCTTTTTGCTTACGGTAAAAATCCTACAATGTGCTAGAAAAATATGATATTATAAATAAGTGCATGCCATCGTATAGATCTTTGCTCCTATAGTGTTTATGCCTGAGGCTTTTTTATTTGATCATTGTTTTATTAATGGACTTGAACCAATATACAAACTGGTGAACATTGCAGTACCTGTGGCATGAGGTATATGGTCTGAAGAATGACTTTTCCCTGCACTTCTACGTGTAATATATCATGGGAGTCAATTTACCATGGGTGGTGTTAACACATGGTTGAGGGCTAGAAATTTTTCAGGAAAGAAAGCACAGCCAAATTAATCCACATTATATTTGAAGGAAAAATTCCCCATGTAGGACAGCCTTTCTCCACTGTGTATTCAGTTATGTTATTATCTCTAAAGTTTGATTTTTAAAAGATTACATACGACAGGCAAAATTAGCCTCTGTCTCGCACAACATTATAGGCTGTGCATTCAAGATCCAGAAATAATTTATCTCACTAAATCTATGATGGTTAGGTTTGGCACTTCTAGAGAGGCAGGTACAATGACACCAGGGTGGGATCCCTGATTCAAGGCAAGGATGTGGAGAAATCCCAATTATGGGATACATAATTGTATCCCAGCTATTTAGAACAGTGATTAAGGGCTTAATCACCTATGGAGCCGACACAGACAGAGCAAATATTCAGTAACTAGTGAACAAAGGACAGAGCCCATGGGAAATGAAGAGGCAAGAAGTATGAAATGGACGGCACCGGGAGCCAGCAGTCGCCTACATGAGCTATGACTTTAGAACGGTTTTTTGTTTGTTTTGCATCAGGATTTTTATATATAAATTGGATATATGTCAGGATTCATAGTCTCTTCTAACATATATCAAACCCATATATTAATACTTTGTATCTGGATGGGATTTAGAAGATTGCCTTAAGACTTCATACTTTATAGATGAGAAAATAGAGTCTCCTAGACATTAATAATCATATAAAGCCACCTCCTTACATAAAAGAAGAGCCAGAATTAGAATACAGATTTTCTGACATTGTCATCAGAACACAGATATGCCCCCCCATTTGAGCCCATAGATAGAAATTAATGAAATATAATATAATAAAATGTATTTCCTATTTTTTCCTCCAACTTTATTGATGATGTGAAAAGACAACTTACAGACTGGGAGAAAATACTTGTAAATTACATACTTGATAAAAGACAGAACTAGAATACATAAAGAACCCTTATTATTCAATAATAAAAATATATTTAATTAAATTTACAAATCACCAGTGGATTTGAATAGACATATTTACTATATGAATATGAATGGCCACAAAACACACAGGAAGATGCTCAATGTTATTAGATATCAGGGAAATGCAAAGGAAAGCTAGGTACTGCTTCAGATCTACTACTGTGGCCAAAATAAATTTAAATGTATGTGAATTTTAAAAATTAGTTAACACAAATACGTAAAGATACTGGAACTTTTATATGTTGCTGGTAGAATTGTGTAGCCATTTCATAAGATGATTCATCATGTCTTTAAAATATCAAAGGTCAAATTTTCATATGACCCAGAAATTGTACTCGTAGGTATATATGTATATATTCAAGAGAAATAAAAACATACATCTACACAAAAGTTTGTACACAAATGTTCTATAAACAGTATTCTTAATGGCCAAAAAAATGGAAATAAATGAAATGTCCTTTATGAATTGTTAAATAAAATGTGATATAATATGTGCCTACAGTGGGATTTTGTTCAACCACAATAAGGAATGCAGAACTCCTCCATGTTACGATATGGATTGACCTCAAAAATATAATGTGTTGTGAAAGAAGCCTGATGCAAAAGTGAACTTAATGTATGATTCTGGGCAAAATTAAGAAAGACTACACAAATGAGAACAAGCAAAGGTTATTTATTTAGAGCTTGTTGAAGCAAGGGAAGCAGATGCCATCATTTGTATTTGGCAGTGAGACAGGCAGAAGAGAAGCTTCATAGGGATACAAAGGGAAGAAGTCAGTTCCGTCCTAATTGGAGGCTGTTGACTCTCAAAGCTGTACGTAGGCTGACTAGAAGCAGGGCATTCTAAGTAATTAGTTAGGAAGCATGCTTGGCTTTCTCTGATTTGTCTGAAGTGGAAAACAGGGCAAGATGTGGGAAAGCTTGTGAGTTATTACTCAAGCCCTGGGCATTTGAGGCCTAGTGTAGTAAGGTTTATTGTCCGACTTTCTAGACTGTTTATTGAAGATAGTAAGTTGGCTTCCTGGGCTGGATGCTGAAGATGATGGGTCAGAGTTCCATTTTTATATGCATGGTCTATCTATTGTTTCTTTGTGTCTTTAGTGCCCCAGTTCATTATATAAAGTGTTCACGATAGCCAAAACCATACAGTCAGAAAGCACATTAGGGGTTGCCTTGCACCAGAGAGATGGGATAGAGGGTGTCTGTTAATTGAATGGGCATAAGGTTTCTTTTTAGATTTATGCAAATGTTCTAAAATTAGATTATAGTAATATTTGTACTTTGCAAATATAGTAGAATAATATGGAGTTATGCACTTTTTATGGGTCAACTTGATGTTATTTAAATTATAAGTCTATAAGCTTATAAATTAACTTACTAATAATTTTTATACTGATATGAAATGTTATTTTGGATGTATTTGGTTTAATGTATTTATAATTAACATTAATTTCATTCTTTATTTTTATTGACTACTAGAGATTTTGAAATTTTTTATGTGTCTAACATTTAATTTGTATGTTACATTTTTGGTGTAATGGGAAGGTAAGATTGAAAATGTGATTACACACACACACACAAATGTTTTGAAAGTGGAAATTTAGTAGGATCTTTGGTGTTATGACTTTTGCCTTTTGTAAACATAGGAGAGGAAATGGAAGTCCCTAAGAGTTTGTTGGGAAGAAGCACAAGCAAGAATCTCTGCCTTTTTACTTTGGTTTAGGATTCTTTTCTTCTGGCTCACAACTACCTGCACTGTATGCAGAAAATTATAAGCTTCTATGAGCAGTTAAAGACTTCCGAAGTTTTTGACCACATTGAGAAGTAGTGAACATTTCTCAGGGAGAAAAATTGGCTCTTAGGAATTATAAGCCAAACTGTGTTTTGAAGTGAGGAAGGAGGTTTTCATTTCATTTTATTTTTTAGAGACAGAGTCTCACTTTGTCACCCCTTGGTAGAGTATCGTGGTGTCATAGCTCACAGCAACCACCAGCTCTTGGGCTTAAGCGATTCTCTAACCTCAGCCTCCTGAGTTGCTGGGACTACAGGCACCTACCACAATGCCTGGCAATTTTTTTGTTGCAATTTGGCCAGGGCTGGGTTCGAACCTGCCACCCTCAGTATATGGGGCTGGCGCCCTACTCACTGAGCCACAGGCACTGCCTGGAAGTATAGTTTTTAAAAGGAAGCTGAAGGTGATTACATAAGTTGTTTTGAGACAATTATTATTAGTGAAAGAGGCTGGCTTAGTACCTGAGTCCAGTTTAGTGATGTTGCCATTCAGGAGTTGAAGGCTGGAGAGGAATTTGAAATGGTTTCCAGGATGTTGTGATCATGGTGGCTTGGCTTAGTTCGAAGGTTCTGGGTCTTTGTGTGTGTGTTTTCGTTTTTGTTTGTTTGCTTTCTGCAAGATTTCAGGTCATGTAGGCAATCATTCTTAGAATGCCTTCTTGATTCCATTTTAGACCTCTGAATTAGGGTGCTGCCATTTTGTATGTCCCATTTCACAGGTGAAATCTCTTATTTCTTCTTCTATAACATCTGTCCATATTTCTGGTAACCCCAGGAGGACTTTGCTTTTTGGAAACATCCTTGCCCCCCTGTGTACTGCCTGTGTACTGTCTGTGTATACCCTTGCCCATAGTCTGTGTACTATCTGTGTACTATTTAGGAGTACAGGTAAGGACAGTCACTTGTGCTAGTTGCTGTCAGTTCTGAAATGAGTCCATTTCTTTAATTGGCCCAACTTGGAGATTTTAGGAAGGCAAAGCCCCTCTTCTGCTGAACTCAAAGCAGAAAAATTTAAGATGAATTTTAGTGGCTATTACATAAAGATAGCTGACCTGAGATATAGAGAATGGCAGAAAGTCTTAATATCATGTCAGCCTCTGGGCCTAGCCTTATCTGAAATTAATTTATCAGTAATGAAAGTCAATGCATTTTTTTTTACTAAGATGATTCAAAATAGGTTTTCTGTAATTTAGAACAGAAAAAAAATCCCTGGTTGTTATCTAAACCAGCGGTTCTCAACCTGTGGGTCACGATGCATAAGAACTGTATTAAAGGGTTGTGGCATTAGGAAGGTTGAGAACCACTGATAAATGCACCACAAGGGGTGTTACAGCTATCATTTGCACATGCATAGGCTCTATCTTAAGCATCATGGACTGAATCATTGGTAAGCTGGAGAATGTGTTTTGAGGAATTTGAATAGTAAATAATTAATTACCTTAGATTGTATATTTTCTTTGTGAGTCATCCTGAGTGCTTGTTTTGTGAGAGTGGGATTTAGAAGTAACAAGTCTGTAGTTTCTCTTTTTTTCTGGTGGGTGAGATGATCACCAATCACATCCTATAATTAGTGAGTGTGTTTCAATTTAGACTTTACCCCCCTTACCTGTGTCTTTATAATGTGACAGTCCTTGGACAATCTCCAGAAGATACTAGAATAAGAATCTCCAGTTTAGATCTTCCCCCAACCTGTCCTGGCATGACCTCAGAGTTACTGTTCGAATTTAGTTTGTAAATCACATTCAATTCAAGGTGCAATAAAATGGCTTCTGGTATTTGATGTACATACAGTCTGTTGTGAATAATACTGAGAGGACGGAAAATCTGAAGAAGATTAGCATTTGTGACTCTTGTTCGAAACTATGAGAATATGTGTGAACTTCTCTCCTATCTCAAAGGTGAGTCATGAGAGCACATGTAAATCATTGTGTATTTTGAAGGGTTTGAGGGTAGAGTTGAAGGAGGATGCCGCAAGGAGAGGGGCCAGTCTGGGGATCAAGGAGAAGTTTTACTAGGAGGAAAGAGCAGGAAGGAGGCTGACCAGAAGTCAGCTGCCCATCTCACAGCTCCAAGAGGCTTTTATCGACCTCGCCAGTGTAGTGGGGATGTGGGAGGGGTTGCTAGGGCAGTCTTTCTCTTCTGCAGAGGGACTAATCTTTTCATCACAGGCTAAACTTGGAGTCACTCCCTTCTGTAGAGGGGGTGATCTTTGTAGCAGGGGTTAATCTTTGGTGCCAGCTGGGGCTGTGGTGGAAAGTTACAGTTCTGTTCTTTCCCAGGAACCCTGGCCTTGAAGCATTACAGGGGTGTAAGGAAGAGGATGGGTCTGCTGTGGTCCTGCAGTTTGGTTTCTAGCCTGTTTTCTCTAACTAGCTGTCCTCCCAATATGGCTGTACTCTTGTCAGGGTTGTGAGAATTCCTTCCCCACTTAGGCATGGGCATCTATCTGCCTGGGGAGAGACTGAAGGTATCTGATACACAGGGGTAGAGTACCAGTGCATTCAAAGATTGGTCGCAGCACAACATTGATTACCAGCAGGATTTCACTAGGACTACATTTTATCCCCTTTCTGGAAGCAAGTCGATTAGAACTATCTGGGTTCAGAAAAGTCTAATAGTTTTGGGAAATGTGTTAGGAAGGAAACATTCAGGACTTCACAGAATCATTACTAGATTAACCCCCGAAGGAAGCTGCTGCTTCAGCTACTGGGGACAGAATTGAAAGCCAAACCATAATCTTGAGGGAGCAGCCCCTGAGAGTTACCCCCGACATACGATAACTGAGTGCTATCTTGTGTAGGGTGTTCACTAGCTCCAAGAGGGTGGGAGAAGCGGGTAAGGCATGGCTCCTGCTCTTAGGACATCTTGCAATGTGGAAGGAGACAGAGCCATCTTAAATGCCTCACCTATCCAATAGGAATAGTGATATTTGTCTCACAGGAATTCCTGTAAAAATGTAATGCTGAAATTTATTTATCATATCAAAGAAGTATTTACTCCTAGACCATGGTAAAAGTCTCAATAAGTATGTGATTGATAATCATGACTCCACTTTTATCTCTTAATTGTAAATCGTGAAATATAGAATAGTCTGTTTTCTCTTAATAGGTCAAGAATTGGGTGAATATCTATTAACACCTGATGTTTGGCTCAATTGCAGTAAAGAGAGACAGGATACCACCATGAGTTTGTTCAGAGTGTGTTTGTTTTTCCTGGATTATCCCAAGTGGAACCTAGGGGTGATGTCTCTTCCATCCATTTTCAGATACTGTCTTAATTCAAGGGTGTATGTGTGATTAACATTCAAGAAACTATAATTTGCTTGCTAACTTGGCAAATAGCTCAAATATGTCTGAGAACCAAATTTGTGACTTTACCTGGGTGACTGGCATTTATTAAGCCCTTGGTCTGTGCCAGGCACTGCATTAAGAATGCTTCATTTCATGAAGTGTTTATATAAACTACACAACATGTGTGCCATTGTTATTCCTATTTTATAGAGGAGATGAATGAAACTATCTTTCACAGTCACTCAGATACCAAGTATTAGAGTTGAGATTTAGTCTCAGCTGTTCTATTACAGAGGTCATACCTACTCTTAATAGCTGTACTTTTGAGATGATTTGATGGTTGTTGTCTGAGGTTCTCTGGACATTAGGTCTACTAATTCTAGTCTCAGTGTTTGCTCTTATCTCGTGGAACACCCTGTTGCTACAGATATGGAGGCAAAATTTTGTTGCACCTTGATTAACTGTGACTATCATGTATTGAAATTTAAGGAAGGTCCACCCACCCCTGCCACTGTCCTTAACATTCACCTGTTATTATCTGTTTAGTTAAACCCAGGTAAGGCTACGTATTTTTTAACCTTCACTATTACAAGCATTCAGCTTACTCTCTGACCTTAAATGTGAATCAGTTGGGAAATGAAATAATTAAAGTATAGATCTCTAGGTCTTTCTTTCTTTCTTTCTTTTTTTTTTTTTTTTTTTTGAGATGGAGTCTCACTATGTCACCCTTGGTAGAGTGTGACACAGCTCACAGCAACCTCAGACACTTGGGCTTAAGTGATTCTCTTGTCTCAGCCTCCCAAGAAGCTGGAACTATAGGCACCTGCCACAACGCCAGGCTATTTTTTTGTTGTTGCTGTTGTCATCGTTGTTTAGCAGGCCCGGGATGAGTTCAAATGTTAGATGTGCTGTAAAAATTTGTAAAGATCATTAGTTATTTTCAAAAGAAGCTCAAAGTATGGTAAGTATATTCTTTTTTCATACTTTTTTTTTGGTCAGCATAATTTAAGTGTGCCACACTTAACTATAGGTTCAAGTGTACCGTGAGATAGAAAAAGGTTGGAAAACACTGCTTTAGGTCACATTCGTGGAAATTCTAAAGCAATTTACCTCCACAGGTTTCTGCTTCTACACATGTTAAAAGTGCCCCTGTGTTTCTGACTTATGTTTCTGGAACACAATGCAGAATATATATGTATTGAGAGAGAGAGAGAGAGAAATTTGCCAGAAACGCTCTGTCCTTAAACTTAGAGTTGGATTCAAGTCAACAGAGACAATGTTAACATGTGAAAATGTACATTAATGAATGTTATATAAATCTTAATATATATAAATTTAAATGTATTTATTCCTTTGCTGATGTTGGATTTGTGCACTTATCCACTTATAGACATCTGACTTGCCTACTTGTGACCATTTTATCTTTTTCAAAGTACTTTCATACCTCAATTTTAACAGTTGAAATTCAATAGATCTGAATGAGAAGAACAGATGTCACCCTATTTTACAGCTAAGGAAACTCTAAGCAAGGTTAGATGGCCTTTCTAAGTTTCTAACCTGTGTCAATTATGAGATTTTGTTATGAGATCGTCATAACAAAACGGGAAATCCTTCTATAGGGAGCATAACTGGCATTGGCTGTCCCCAGCTCTGTCTTCAATGTTCCTGGTCAAGTCCAAGATAAAAGACAAGGAGGAACATGAGGGGAGCTCAGAGAGCCTCTAGTCTAAACCTCTTGTTGATTCATGCAGCTCAAGAGGCAATGGATCATCCCTTTTGAGTGGCTGTGACACACAGCACCATGTGTCTGCTGAGGCTCCATAAAAGCTCTGGGATTGGAGACAAGCAGACCAGGCTTACAAACTGGCCTCTGCCTGTCACTGGCTTTGTCATCTTGGGTAAGTCACTTAACATTTCTGGGCCTGGATTATTCTTTTGTGAAAGGTGGATGATAACAAAGCACCATGGAGATTATACAAATTATAGCATTTCAGAGCGTCTGGCCAGTGTCAGGGTAGGCCCTTGGAGAATGCTGGTTTGTTTCATGTCCAATTTCTCTTTTGTCTCGTCTCTAAAGTCCAGTGTCACGCTGACTAACCACTATTCTGTATATTGTCAGTTAGACCCTGTCACATTTGTAAAGCAATATCCTACTACATGTTCGTCAATGCAAATCAGCCTCCAGAGCTACAGCCTTTGACTCTGCAAATTTAGATCTGGATATTCACAGGAATTTCAGCAAGTGTTTCCAGATTATTTTAAGAAGGAAGGTAAACAGCGAATAGCAGGAAGAAACTTCCTTCCTGTTTATTTTTGGTCTGGGGAGCAGTAGAAGGAAGTGGGCACCCCTAGCAATGGATTTCTGCTATATGAGCAGCACCCTTGGATTGTAAGTGCCTTAGGGCAGGGGTATCACTATTCCCACTACTGTGTCTCAGCTGACAGCACGCAGCGTTGACAATTGCTGCTACAATACACAGTTAATATGGGTTGATGAAGGGACTCCCTAACTTTAGTTCTTAATAGTTTCCTGTATTTTGTTATTGGCTCATTTATTTCATTTTTATTATTATTGTTTCTCTGGCTATGTTATAACCTCCTAAAAGGCAGATTCTGGTAAAACCAGTCACAAAAGGAGCTGTGATTTCTAAAATATCTGTTAATACTTTTTATAAAAGGCCCTGTGGGGCACCACATCAGAAACACAATCTTCCCACAGTTTTTTTTTTTTTTTGTAGTTTTTATGGTTTTATTTAATCACAAATAAAATGTGCACGTGAACTGTCTATTCATTCTCTTCTCCGCACAGCCTGCCATTGGGACTGGGGACTCTGATGGCCAGATGGGCTTCTCTTTCCACAGTGGCTTTGTGGTTCTTGGAGGAAACACTGTGAGCAATCACTACACAGTAAGATTTGTTGCACATCAGCTGCACTGTCAGCTCCTTGACCTTGTGAACGAAAAACTTCTGGAAACCACAGGGAAGTGTATGCTTTGCTTTCTTGTTCCTTCCATAACCCGTGGTGGACATCAAGATCTGGCCCTTGATCTAGTTGGAACACATTCTTCTTAGTAAAGCATCACAAGAATGGAGAAGCAAGAATCCAGAGTACTCAATATTAATATGAAGGCAGTAGATGAGCTAATACAAGTTGGGGGGTGGGGAGAGGAGAGGAGGGAGTGGGATGGAGTGATGGTATATGGCATACCTCTTGGGGGCAGGACATAATTACAAGAGGGACTTTACCTAAGAAATGTAATCAGTGTAACCTAATGCTTTGTACCCTCAATGAATCCCATATAATAATAATTATAATAAAACAAGATACTAACTCTAAGTATGGCCATAGTATATATATCCATAATAGGAGAAAGATGGCAGAAAATAGGCAAAAATGATGATAGCTGTCTCTAAATTGTAGATATTAGAAGATTTGGTTTTATCTTTATTTTTTCCCATATTTTGTAAGTTTTATACAATAATATTTAAATTATTTTACAAGGTTAGGAATATGAGTTAGTTTTGAGAAAGTATATTATAAATATTGTTAACTTCAGTTAAGAATTGCTCAGGGTACAGGGCAGTGGCATTAAGGACGTTCACGCATCCTTGAGTGGTCTTACCATCTATAGTTTTATGTTATGTGTGTTTGACCACAATTAAAAAGTTAAAGGAAGTCAAAAAAAAAAAAGAAAAAAAAAAGAATTGCTGTGTATAGAACATGCTTTCCTGACAATTCGAATTAAGGTTCAGAAGCAGATGGGGGCAGGCAACACACCCGCTTATATGCTTCTCTGCACTGTTTACTTGTTAAAAGTTTTTTATTGTTTTTTTTTGTGTGTGTGTTTGTTTGTTTTTGAGGCAGAATCTCACTCAGTTGCCCTGGATAGAGTGCCATGGCATCACAGCTTATAGAAAGCTCAAATTCTTTGGGCTTAAGCAATTCCCTTACCTCAGCATCCTGAGTAGCTGGGACTGCTGGCACCTACCTCAATGCCTGATAATTTTTATTTTTTTATAGATGGGGTCTCACTCTTACTCAGGTTGTTCTCAAACTCCAGAACTCAGGCAATCCTCCTGCCTTGGCCTCCCAGTGTGCTGGGATTGTAGGCATAAGCCACCACATTAAAAAATTAACCAACACCATTGTTAACAATTAACAAGTTTTTTTTTTTTTTTTTTTTTGCAGTTTTTGGCCAGGGCTGTGTAGCAGCCCATATAGCTTATGGCTAGGAGGAGTGAGAGTTCTAGGAAATATCTGTAATGGAACACCTTGGTGAAAAGGGCATGGAGAGAGATTTAGTTCTAACAAGCATGAGAGAGCTCGCGAGATGAGAGCAGTGGTGAATTGGCAGTTTCTACACCTGTGGTGTTGAGAAGCACGAGCTCAGTCTTATAT